>BMAV01012075.1:169521-198066 GCA_019973955.1 Trichonephila inaurata madagascariensis
ATAAAGAAAGTTATTACAATACCTGACATCATCACATGTACAGTTACTACAATTCGGCCTATCGATTGCGTGTGAGTATGCATTTACTATGAACTAAGTTGAATATAGAACCTATTCTGAATAGAAACTTGTTTTGATTATAGGGTAAAAAAGATAAAACTCGAGCTATTTTCATAACAGGTATATTTTTTAATGCACGAAAAATAAATGTATCGTAATGCCATTGAATGTACAATGTTTTTGGTTAATCCTTGAGGGGTATAAACAAACAAATGCGATGGTTTGCCGAACCTAGGGCAATCAACATATAATTGGCCTTGCGAAATGCAAGGGTTTTCTAAACCACAAATTGTCATTGTTTGACCTTGTGACTTATTAATGGCCATAGCAAATTCCAAGCAAATTGGAAATTGCAAGCATTTGAATGGATAGGTGAGTCTGAAAGAATCATTCGAATTTGTTGTAGAAGTACAACTTCACCTTGAAGTTTGTTGCTCAAAATAGTGGCCTCAAGAATGTTGCCCATGATTTTTTTATGAACAATCGTACGCCCTTAGATAATTTTGGCACATTTTTACCTAATTGCGATATCGGACCGAATTGGGAATCTAAATCATACTCGAATCCACTTGAACCCACACAAAAAATATCATCCAAATCGGTCCAGCCGTTTTGGAGGATTTCTGTCACATACACACGCACAGTAGAATTATATATATAAAGATATATATGCAGTATTATGGCGAAATGAATAATCTTTCCGATTCTGTAATTATTTTTTGTCTCATTTTGATAGAAAAATTAGATTGTAATTTTAAAAACGGCGAAAATATCGGAAAGTTCCCCCCTCTTATTTCTTTTTTTTTCTTGCCGCGCATTAGCAGAATAAACAGCACACATGGGTGAAACAATTATATGTTTTAAGGTTTTTAATTAATATATTTTTAACTAATTGCGATATTGGACCGAATTGTGAATCTAAACCATTTTCGAATTCACTTGAACCCACACAAAAAATGTCATCAAAATTGGTCCAGCCGTTTAGGAGGAGTTCAATCCCATACGTACGCACAGAAGAATTATATATATAAAATTTTTTGAAAAGATATAATATTAAAAACGCTAAAAAGCATGATTCGTCTGCATTTTTGTAGCAATGAAGACCCGGTTTGGCCAGTTTGGCTGAAAATCGATTTTCGACGCCAACTTATGTCATTTTTATAACAATAACGTTATAACAACAACACAGGTGAATATTGAGTTGAATGTTTTTAATGTTTTTAATTAATATCTTTTTAAGTAACCATTTTAAATATACATGTGTGTGTGTGTGTGTATACATAGATGTATGCATGTACATACACACACTTACATTTATATAGAGAGAAAGAGAAGCGTTTTTTTATATAAAATACTTTACCTGTAGTATAATAGTTAAGTTGGGACTTCTTATGTTAATATTTCTTGAAAACGTTGCAAAATTATTTTCAATTACCTTAATTGCCTTAAAGATTTCAGTTTTTAACTTTTTTCTTTCTTTTCCAGAACCCACCAAATTGAAAAAGTTGTCAAAATTAAACTATTTTTAAGGTTAAATCTCTTTTTTAAGGAAAAAGTACTAAGGGAAGAAAAATGTCCACAAATGAATGTTTTACAATTTCAGAGAAAAAGAAAGAAATAGATCAAGTAAGTGTTAGAAATAGTACGCCAAATTTAAGTTATGCTTTCTTATTATAATTAATAAAATTATCAATTTAAAAAAATGATGTGTAATTTATGTTTGAATTTCACTTTCAGTTAAGAGCAAGTATGTCACCTGATGTCGACAAAGAAATGTATAATGACACGTATCAAATCTATTTAATCCTAAAAGGTATTAAAATTGCATTCATTATTATTTTCTCGGTATGTAGGAGGAAAAACAGATGAAAATCATAAATTTTTAAAGGAACATACAATAATATTTTTAATGTAAAACAAGGCATAGAATGTATATATATATATATATATATATATATATAATGTATATTTTAATGTAAAATAAGACGCACAGAATAATTATGTGTAAAATTTTGTTATAGATATTTCTATTTATTATATATATTGCATAAAACTCTACAAATATTATTGTTTTTCATTTTTGTAATCTATTTTAAAAAATTGATGAAAAACAATACTCAATTTTGTAAATACGAATTTTCTCACACTAAAAAAAAGTATTATTCTTCGACAGTCGTACGAAGACAGCTATGAGAACGAATGGAATCCTATATGATTATTTTGCATTAAGAAGCCAATGTAATTTTTTTCATGGATTATCTTCTTTTTGTTATATTCCTTCTATAATTTTAATAAATTCAAGAGGAAGGATAAGCATCTAACTCAGAAATGAGTTAATTTTCCTTAAAAAAATTCTTAAAGTAGTGTGAGCATATATATATATATATATATATATATATATACATATATATATATGTTGATTATATTTCGATATAACCAACTTATTTCCGGGATTTAGCGATTTCGTCATATAAAGATCCGACTATATATATATATATATATATATATATAGGGAGAGAGTGAACTAATAGTAAGAATTGAAAAAAGAGCATGATTTGTCTGCATTGTTGTAACAATGCACACCCAGTTTGGCTAGTTTGACTGAAAAACCAGTTTTCGACGCCAACTTTTGTTATTGTTTAAACAGTTACATTGTTACAACAATGGAGACGAATCGAAGTTGGCATCGAAATCGGTAATTAATTTAATTAATAAGTTAATATTTGAAGAAACTGTATTAACATCAAGAGTCCTACACTTTTATTTATACATAAGTATTTTATTATAGATAAGTATTTTATTAAAGATTAAAAATTTTAACAAGATATATATATAAATGTGTGGGGGGGGGGAGAGTAAACTAATAGTAGGAATTGAATGAGACAAGATATTATACAATATATTTTATTACACATTATTCTTTAGCAGAAATATAAGTGGTAGAGAAACCAAAAGTTACAAATGCAAATTATACAAATTTGCCCACAACATAATCCAAAGTTTGACTTACATTAATTAGTGTAAATATAATAGTGTAATATAATATATAATAAATATATAATAATACTGCAAATATAATAGTGTATTGCTCACTTGAAAGTGACAGCAACACATTTACCCCAATTGGTTTCTGGCATCCCTCATAGCTTGCAGAAGTTTTATTTTGTCCCTTACAATGTAGTAAGGCACGTTTTTTTCCCCTTTTAAAGTCTGTACTTGATCATTTGAGGCCATCTGTTGCAAAAAACAGTAGTGCACCCCTTCCAAGAGCGCAAGAATAAATCATCGACTGGAAAAGAGATGTCTGAAAATAACTTAAAATTATTCAAGAATTCAGCGCAGCAATGCCAAGGACGTTATAAAAAATATGTACCTTAATAATACCTGCAATAATAATTATAATTAGTATAATATATAACTGTTCTATATAAACTATAATAAAGAATATTAAATTTCATACATATTTTTTTTTACAGAACATAACTTTGATGTCAATGAAGCCGAAGTTGCTCTGAGAAGGGTATTTTCTTTTTTCTTTACCCGCTACAGTTTGAAAATTTTTCTCAATTTAAAGCAATTACTGAAATATATCAGAGTTTTTTAAATTCCTTTAAATTTTCAAAGTATTAATATTAATATATGCAGCATTTAACAAGTATTTGTATCAAAATATGCAAGATTTGTTAATGCGTATGCTCAGAAGATATACATTATATAAGATTTTTTTTATCCACATTTCCATTATTTTAAGCAGGCTAATGTTCTCGGGGGCCTAGTTTTTATTTTAAATAAGGCAAGAAAGAAAGTATTTATTTATGCTATGAATATTGTTAACACAACATGCATATAATAGATGATTAATATTTACGTGAAATTGTTAAAATTTATTTAGCAATTTTTGTCACATTATTTCCTCTATTTCAATAGTGTTTTTTTTAATTAAAGAGTAGTTTCCAATGTATAAATAATTTTAATATCTCTGTAAAAAATAAGAAAACGAAATTAATACCAGTTAACACGAGATCTTAGAAGAGTTACTATACACAGTTTAAAAGTTTTACAAAGTACACATTTTAAAATATTTTGTGTTCCAGAGAATTAATTTATTTTCAGAAGTTAATATATTTATTTAACCTTCTATAATAAAGGATTTTATACTCAAAAATGCAATAAAACAACGCAAAATCTAATTAATTATTATCTAGTTTAATAATTAAAAACATTTTACCATTTTTCTTGTTATAAATAATCTGACGATTCGTATATAATATGCATATCAATACCAAATAACTTATTATGTGCTATGGTGTATCAGTATGAAATATTAAATAATTATATCAGGCATCAATACATAAAAGGACTTGGAAAAAATAGGAGACAAACTAGCAAAAAAAATAAAAAGACTATCCAAAAAAAAGAACATATTAACAAATTTTTGAAGATAAAAAAACCCCTTAAAATAAAGAATAAAATAAAATTTTAAAATACTTTTCTGTTAAGAATAGAAAAAAAAATTCTCCTTGGGATATTTAAGCATTATATAAGTGATTCAATATTTCTTAGGAGGTTTTTTGTCTGCTTTGATTTTTAAAAATCAAGAGATTCTTTTTCTTGTTTATCTGAAACCATTTGAATAGAAACATGCAATTCAGCTTAAAAGGTTATTTCTCCTATGCAGAAAAGTACATTTTCGTTAACTGTATTTGATTTGATTGGTTTTTATTAAACTTTTATAAGCCAATGCGAAGGCTATTGGTGGTTATTCTTCAAATTTTAAACCTAGGTCCTGTGATGGGATTACATTTGTGAACTAGGACTCTCCAATCTTACCTACCACGCTAATGTAACGACTTCGAGGTTCGAATGATTTAACGTGTGTCCAGGGACATCTTAAGACTCCTTGAGGTTTTGGGCCCCTACGCAAAAGTAGGCCCTGGCCCTCCACACAAATATATGCCCCACATATGACCCTTAAAAGTAGACAGTACATTGCATACGTTGTCAAATACTCGTGCAGTAACTCGAAATAAATAAATGTGCATGACTTACAATCGCAAAAAACCGGCTTGCCCGACTGCCACCTTGTGACTGAAGGGATAATGATGGTGTATGGTGGTAGACATAAACCTAGACATGTACCACGGTCATAACATGTAGCCAGTTAACATATTGATCAAAATTTCCAGTTTTTCGCAGAATACAACCGGAAAAAACATTTTACCGTTGATATTATGCGAATCCTTATCTTATTAAGGCTGAGTAAAAAACTAGACTATGCTCCGATTGTGGTTGAGGCCCTTAGCCCGTGCCCAGTTCACCCATGCCTTCTTGTATCATCCCTTCTACACCAGGGCTCTAACCTACGACTCGACGGAAACAACCTTGTCACAAGTTTGCAACCATAACCAATAGGCTATTACGACCCCCAGTCACTATATTACATTTTTGGTCGTTGGAAAATCAATTTTGAGTAAATACCTCGCGTATGGAAGAAAAATCAAAATAAACTGTGCAAAGCATTAATAATTATAAATTGTTCCTTGCTGAATTAGAAATGTTTATATTTATATTTTACCCCCACTGCATCACATAGTAATACTTAGCTAGTTTTTTATGTCTCTTTTATTATATTTGAGCTATTAAAAAAATTATTAAGCATTTACTAGTGTGTAGCTAGGTTTCAAATTATTCACGCCAATAAAATTCAGAATAAATATTTATTCTGCATTTGACCATATTTCTCTTTCCAAAAATAATTATAGCTCTTTAATTTCCATTTCAACTTCTGTTTTTGAATATAGCAAGCTATATTTTATGCAAATTGTATTAAGCTTTTGTCAAAACATTTATAAATTTTGTAGAAGAAATGTTTTCTTCGTGTGTTATCTGAAACCTTCTAAAAATATAATATATTAATCAAAAATAGCTAAAAACAATGTGCTGAGTATAGTAATTATCACAAGAGAGCATTTTTAAAGAAAGAGACAAAGCAAGCATAAAAATTATAATAAATCCATAAAACCAAAACATAATACATCAAAACAATTAAAAATGTTTTACGTTCACAGGTAACTATCAAGAATTATTTTATTACAAAAGGAGGAGCTGCATTATTAATAAATACAACCGCTGTAATGAAATAAAATTGTAGTGATATTCGCGTATACGGATGTTTCAATTCAACACATTTTAATACCGCACATCAAACATATTAAGTGAGTCAAAACACATTTTGACATTACTTTAGTTTGACATAATTGTTTTGTTTATTCTCCTAATTGATGGAGTTATCAGTCGAAATAATGGATTATTAAACAAATTTATTAATTACAAGCATATTTTTGACAAATTAGTATTTGAAGGCAAATCATTATGGACAGTACATCTCAAAAATTTTTATCCTCCATGAAAAATATTTAAAAAAACTAATTTCTTTGTAGATTCTAAATTGGAAAAAGAAGCTACAATTGGATAAGTATGATGAGGGTAATATTCCTGAGGTGAGTTATTAAATAATTTTCTTTACTTTTTTATGCCGTTTTGTTATATTTCAAATAAATAATATACTTATCATGGTTATCTATTTATTTGATTAACAAGAATTCGAGTTAAATATAAGAAAGTGCATTCAATGTAATAAATAACAATTTGCAAGCGCACAGCTTTTATTAGATAAAGGCCATGGCTTATACTTCATTCTTGAACAAATTTTATTTGTAAATCGCTTTATTTCTGTATTTAACTTGCACAGTAAAATTTTGTTAAAAAAATCTATAATAAGTTTTGAAAAATTCTTTCAGAAAGCGAGCATCTTGAGCTGTTACTTCCGCTCTAAAATTCACTGTAACGAAGACATCAACTTTCTATATATAATTACTAATAAATAAAATCACTAATAATAAATATTTTCTAGCAATATTTATTAATATGCATTTCATAATTTTTATGAAGCATCTTTTGAAAGAAATATTGCCAACAAACTAAAATTAAATTTGAAAAAATATCGAATTTGTAAAGAGAATAGCTTAACAAGCAAAACGATAACTAGTTGTTGTTTTTTATTTCAAAAATAAATATAAGAACTTTAATCAATATTTATTAAAAATAGGTGCTACCTCAGTTTAATTAATAATCTTATATTTTAAATTGATATTAATAAAACTTTATTGAAAAATGTATAAAAACAATTTATATGGAAGGAGAAATTAAACAGCTGCATAATTATTTCAACAACAGAAACTAATGACTGTGTTATTTCTTCTTCTTACATTTTACATACTTGTCTTCTGCATACAACAACCATCTAACGCTCTTCGAAAGAAATGTTATTGGTTTGTTTATTTATTTACAGATAATAGTTACATAACATAATGGGAAAGGATTAAAATAATAAAAAAACTGTTACAACTATATGTCCTAATTAATGCATTTCAAAATAAATCAAAGGTGAATTTTTTTTAAATAGATCCCATTAAGATCAAAATATAATATATTTTTTTTAAAAAAACTATTACTATACTAATTCTTCATAAATTTCGAGAAAGTTTATTCCATTCACACTTTACTAACACACTCTTCCGGTACGTTTTGTAACAGTGCTATTTATATGCATTTTATTTTAATACCAATTTCATTATTATTATTATTACTATTACAAATACCTGAGTGAAAATGCCTTAAATATTTAAAAGACAACTAGAAAATTAATATCTGTAGGTAGTTCACTTAGAAATAATTTTAAAATCAAATTTTAATCTTATCACTGAAGTAATAATTTTAAAAAATATCTTTTTTTAAAAAAAATTCGAATACACACACGTATTTTATCAGTTTAAATATATAATGTTACTCACCCAGTCAAGTTTTAAATGTAGGTTTTTCTTTTGTTTAAAATATTATTGTAAATTTATTATAACTTCTCTGCTTTATTAGTAATAGATCCATAAATGCATACATATATACTCTCTGATTTTACTTTATGATATATAATAGCAGAAATTGGAATTTTGTTTCAAAAAAGTTGAATATCACTTATTTTCTCTTTATTAAAGATGAAATTAAAAAATTAATATTTAATATAGAGTTGCAAAAAGTAACGCATGCCTTGGGAAACTATATTCTAAACTTTAATCAATTATGTTTAAAGCATTTGCATTGACACATGACTTCTCCCAGCTTTATGGATGACTTTAAAGTTAATGGTTGGGGATTTGGAACTACAGCATAAAGTGCGGGTTTGTTCTCGAATTTATTTTCAACAAGACTAACAGGTTATGGTCTTCATTTCGTTTCTTTACTGAATAAATGATCGTTACACATTCATTTTCCGTTATGTAGTAACTTTTCTGAAATTAGAAATTATTTACTAAGGTATAAACTAGGATGATCTTTCATTTTATCATTTCTCTGAACCAGGGCAATTCCAACATTAGTGAAGGAAACGTCAGGTTAAAAACTGAATTGTTTCTTGGTCAGAGGCATATAAAACTGGGTTAGTCGACAGCTTTTCTTTCAGTTGTCTAAAGCAAGGGTGTCAAACTCAAAAGCTAACTGGAGACAAACAAACAAAATTTAACTTTAGATGGGTCACAAAATAATCAATATCCATAGAAACGTAGGTTTATTTCGAATAACACGTTATAATAAACATGTATAAAAGAACAAGAAAAATTTAATGTTTACATCCTGACACTTGACATCTCTCCTCTGCTACTTACTACCTTTCTTATATTTTGAGAGAAATTTGTTTTAATGTATTTTTTTTACTGTGTGTCGCTTTATTGGCCTAGCCGTAAAAATGTTCGTTGTGGGACACGAATTTGACACCCCTGGTCTAAAAGATTTTTGACATTCAAAAATCCATTTTATGTACCCTTTCTTTGATTTTCATTTTAACAATTCTGTTAATGGAGCAGCTAAACTAGAGAACTTTAGGACGTATCATCAATAATACCCCACTATTTCCAAAAAGGTTCTAACCTGAGTTTTGGTCCATTTAACTGGAAAATATATCATTGTTTCAACATTTAATTGGGTGGGAGAGTGAGTGCTTTCCTAATCCTACAACATGACCTAGAAATTTAGCTCTTTCCTGAACGAATTTACATTTTGCTGGTTTGACTGTTAAGGTGGCATTCCGCGTTATAATATCTTATTTATGTAGTTCATATCATAGTGCCTGTTCTCTGAAAGAATAGCTACATTGTCTAAATATGGTATTCAATCTTTTCATACCCTTGGAATAATACAGCTATCAACCTGCTAAAATAATTGTGCGCATTTTTTAGTCCAAATGGCATTTGCAACACACTGTTAAGATTCAAATTTTTCAAAAAATTTGGTATTTGAAATACTCGCGAATAAGGTTCCTGTTGGTCTGTTTGGATCTCTTCAAGAAACCCCATTCCACTAAAGATTTGTAACAACCCTTTTGTGTAATTGTGATGGATACTTTATCATACCTTGGTACTGCATAAAAATACTTTGAAGACACGCACATGACAGCTGAAATATATTTATTCCTTGTAGGTGTAAAGGGGTTCTAATGCATCAACATTTAGCTTAATAAATAACTTATTACAGGAACTAATTGCATGGGTGCTTTTTTCTGATCACTCGCTTCATTTTTCATGTCCTTCTGAGTCAAGGGAGCTAATTTTTCAATGTTTTTATGTACTTTTATGAAATTACTATTAAATTTATTAAAAAAAATTAATATTATTAATTTTAATTAAATCAAGTTATCCTTGTCTTCTTTCGTGAACGAGGATTAAAAATTTTCCATATTTTCAGTTCAATTTTCTCTTCTAATTTAATTTGATCATATTCGTTTGTTACCCTTTATACTCTTCTCTTCGGCTTCTTTTCTACACTGACTGTGAGTCTGTATCGCATTCCCCATTTATCGTCTGGGTAGATCGTTCAGTTCTAAATCCGGTTCCAAGAGTTCAATTGTTTGATTTCCCAAAATACCACAGGTCCTGTACCCTGTGCCAATTGTTTTCAATAACAGCTGTCTTTGTGACAACGTGACCTGGCTTTCATTCAATTTCTACCTCTATGAGAGGTAGATAAGTCATATTTTCACTAAGAATATGCTGTACACACACATGTTCCCTTGTGAACCTTTGGAGTAGCATATTTTTCGCAAACTGTATATATTGAGGCTCCTATAACTCTAAGGATAGGCATCTCAATTCCATTCATTTTTCATCTAATAATATATGGATCAACTGATGCATTCTCGGAATTACTTTTTACTTTATTTATAGTTTTGGAGTTATGTTTCTTTTATTTAGGACATTGTTGCTGAGAGTGATCATAAGACCACTCCATTCTTCCAAATGATATTCTTTAAATTAAATTTGAGTCTTTTTTTCCTTTAACTGACTCGTTATCATTAAATGTTTTAATTGCTCTAAAGTAGTAATATTTAGTCCATCAATTCATTAAAAATGGTCTGAAGTTCGTAATGGAAATCAGACTGCGTGATCTCGGGATTTTTATAGTGTTTACAAAAAGTGACTGGATTTTTTAGGGCTTTAAATCTTTTTAAAATCAGTGCTTTTATGTGATCTTATTTTACTGCAGGTTCTTCTGACTCTCTCGTGATAATATTTACAGTATCGGGAGACAAAACACCGATTAATTGTGAAACCCAATGTTTTTTATTAATTCTATTCATTCTAGCTTGTCTTTTAAGTAAAACCAAAAAGAGACTTATGCCATCATCCTTGATATTTAACTTAGGAAGAAGTTTTATTCATTCAAAAATGTGTTTGAATTGTATATTTCGCTAGAAACACTGTTTTTAATGACACGCGATGGACTTCTAGTCATCTTCTCTTTAGTTATCTTTAAAGATCTCCTAGTCTTTCTTCCATCTTTTAGTGCTTTGCACTTCTCAAATGAATTCTTCGAAATTTGTGCTATTTGTAATATGATTTTTAAGGTTTATAATTTTTACATCATCAATTACCTTTTTCATCCAATTCTTCCGATATATCCTGGACCTTATTTTCAACCTTTTACAAATATTAACCCCCTATTTAGACAAAGTGTTTTTACACCAAAAATATATCGAACCACACAAATAAAATAAATTCAATCCCACTTACACTTTTTTAAAAGACAATAATATTAAAAGAACTAATAGAAACCAAACTTGGTAATTACTAAAAAATGTAATTTGAAGCAAATATATATATTTAATCATAACTTGTTAAACTTCAATACGTATCGGATTATGTAATATTATTCATTTATAGACATAATAAAAATACTTTCATTTAATGTTGGAAAAAGTTCTCCGAAAGGGAAAAAGCAAACAAATTTTCATCAAAGGAGCAAAAGAATCATTACAATGTAAGGCAAGACTCTCACAAAACCCTTCTACTCTCTCTCTCTCTATTCCCACAAAGTAGTTGAAGTTCAAATACTATCTACCATCCACAATCCTTATTTCTATTCTAACGGATAAAAAATTATTTCTAGGGAAATTATTTTAGATTTTATATGCGCGAGTCCACATAGAAACTTTCATGTTGATGAGTTTTTAAAAAGGGAAGATATCTTCTGAATGAACTGTACAGCGTGACCTCATAATTTAAAACACACCAAATATATGTGGCATGCATTGGGGAGACGGGATGCCTAGTAACAAGATCGTTTCTTAAAGAAAACACCACACAGTTGAAACAGAGGCTCCTTAAAGAGAGGCTCCTTAAAGAGAGGCAAGTTTGGATAATTTTGTATTTAGTATGAGCAGACGGTGTGTCACGCAATCATTGCAGTTAGGGCAGGTCATTTTTTTATTTACTGATGTACTTTAGTTTGTTGTTTTTCCTCATAACCAGAAAATATTTTTTTAATAACGCCATTCTGTAAAGAAAGCCTTTCTCTGTTATGATTCATATAGTGTATGTTTTCAATCCCCTTTTAGGATACTATGCTTTCATAAACCTTTAAGGCTATCTTCGACTAATGTTAAGGTATCCGACTACGTTCGGAACCGTGATTTTGCAAAAGCGTATAAATAAATAATATTTATGATATTCAGTTTCACTTGGATTAGAAAATGTTTATAAAAGTGTTTTAAGAATAGTATTACAATAAAAAATTATTTAAATACAATATTTTGACAAAAAATGAACATAGAATGACACATTTTCAAAATATTCTCTTTTTGAGAAAAATGCTTCTATTATAATAATATTTTGCCTGTATATAGCTCAGACGTCTGTACAGAAGCTGATCTAGAATTTTTGAAATATATAACTTAGAAGTGGGTTTATCCCTGTTTTACGACAGCAGAGGGGAGAAATTTTAAGAAAAAAACGCCGATAATTATTTCAATTGCTTGTAACTCTGAAACTAACATAAATTTTTCAAAAATCATAGTTGAGCCTCTGTACAGAAGTCTGAGCTATATACAGATAAAATATTATTATAACAGATGCATTTTTCACAAAAAAAGAACATTTTGAAAAAAAGTTATTCTAAGTTAATTTTTTGCCAAAATATTGCATTTAAATAATTTTTTTTTCTCAAAATATCCTTAAAACAATTTTATACATGTATTCTAATCTAAGTGAGACTAAATATCATGAAAATTATCCATTTATGCGTCTTTTTAAAATCATGGTTCCGAACGTAGTCGGATACCTTAAAGAATAGGGGCCGAATTTGGAATATTTTTTCAGATATAAAAGTACTAAAACATTAATGTTACATTCTGGATACACTATCCTGTAGAGAACAGCTTGTTTTATCATACTACTCATTTTTATCCGAGTTTTTTGATACATTTCTTCTTTTATAAAATGTGTTTTGCATTTTTTCCCTATACCGTAATGCTAAATGAGCTATCCCTTCACATGTTAAAAGGAATAACTAATTATTTATGAAATATTTTGAAATTTTAAAAACACTATATTATAAACAAATGCATTAGTTACAATGCCATACATCTTTATAAAAGTTGAGGCATTTTTTTTTTTGTCTGAAAATGTGCTCCGCGTCAAGTTCACGCTCTTTTACATATAGCGAAAACAGGCTTAAGTTTTACAATGTGTCTCTGTAGTGTGAATTCCATGTCCCCCAGTTAAATTTGTTTGAATTAAGCCACAATCTGAAAAATTGCTTAATTTTTGCTCTCTAGTGTATTAATACCGGAACTTTTTAGCAGCATGAAGAAAATGTTAAAAACTTGTTAATTAAGAAAATAAAATATTTTTTTTATATTTGATTGTTGAAAAGAACTTAGATAAAACATTTCCATTGGTTTTTCAGATAATTAAGAAATACTTTGATAAACATTTAATTGGATTCAATAAAGAAAATGGCCCAGTTCATTACTTTCCTTTTGGGAAATTTGATAGTAGAGGTAAGTGTTATATATATATCTGTGGAAATTTAATATCATTCACTATATGAACTATGTTAAATATATGCGCTCAAGAAAGAATGAAAAATACATATAAAAACATAATGATAATAATTGCTAATTGTAAATAACAAAGTATGTTTTATTGTTACAAATCAATAAAACAATTTTTTAAGAATAAATAATGATTCTATTAATAAAAATTAAGAATATAGATTAAAGATATCATTAAAAGCAAAATAATTACATGTGTTGTGGATAATAAAAAAATTTCAATATTTTAAAATCAAACATTAAGTTAAAAAAAAATAAAACTGGTAAGAAATTCTTGCGAGTATTCAGTAGAAAAAAACTAACCTAGGACTAATGTCACTTTATTTTAATGAGTTTTTAGTTAAAAACATATGTTATCATTTTTAAATTAAAATTTTACTTATAGGCAACTAAATGTATGTAGAGAAAACAATAGATAATAAGTTAAAACTAAAATGTCTATTTGCAGCTGATTTATCCTATTTTTTTATTAAAAGTTATCAAACGGAATTCAATTTATAAATAGCCAGTGATGGGAATACATATACCCTGGAGAATACATGACTAAATATAAATCGTAATCTTGAAATAAAATTTAAAACCCTGTTTTGAAATTTCCATATTAAAAAATTTTTTCTTTAAGAGGAAATTCAATATTTTCTTGGGATCTTTTTTATATGTATGATGATAATGTGCTATTACATGCTTTATCAAAAAATAATTTTTCTTGCTCTGAAAAATAACTTTATTATTTAACATATGCATTACATAACGTATTTATCAGTAATTTATCAGCTCAGAAGCTATTAAGTGATTTCTATAGCTGTATCTTTTTATATAAATTAGAAAAACGATTTACTCACACACCCCATCCCATATCTCCCAAACCCATTGGGCCTACGGGCTTGAATTTGGTGGGGCCCTTTTCCCGTCATGGAAAATTTTGGGTCTGCTAAGGGAAAAATTTTAGAAATTAACCCCCAAAGGGGGATTTTTGGTACTTAATGGGGGTTAAAGATAAATATTCCCCTTTTTGAATATTGCCTAAGCAAATTTATTAGAAAACATTTTTTTTCAGGGGGAAAAACCACTTGGGAAAAAGGGTTTGGGAAAAAACAACCCCCCAAAGGGGGATAGGGGCGTTATGGGTAAATATTACCGTTTTTGAACTGTTAGATCTACAGACTTGAAATTTTGTTAGCATGTTTCTTTTGTTGAATTCAGATTCGCTAAGAACAGATTTTACGGAAATTGACTCGAATGGGGAGTTGCTGGAACTTATTTATAAAAAAAATTCCATTATCAAACTATTGCTTTCCAAAACGACATTTGGTATGTATATTACCTTTTTTTGAATGGAAATTAGCTAAGATAGGATTTTACCGACTCTCTGTGGGGGAGTGGGGATCTTTCCCGGAGTATTGATAAAAAAAATTCCGTTTTCAAACAACTGGGGCCTGCGGTTGGGGGTTTTCTATGTATGTTTCTTTTTGAAAAAATTTAAAAAAAAATTCCTTGAAGAATGGGGGCTTCAAAACGATCCCAAAAAGGGGGTTAATAAACTTATTGATTTAAAAAAATGAATTTTTGAACAACAGTAAAACCTGTTTTGTGCGGTAGATAGGTACCACATAAAAGAAATCGAAAAAAAAATTCGAAAATTTCTCATATACTTACATATAACCAATAATTGTGTCGACATACAAACGAAAACTTTTTTTATGCTGACGATAGGGACCGCATAAAAAAAATCGCACTTAAAAAATAGGTCAATTATTTACGAAGTTCATGAGAAAGTACTTCCAAATGAAATAAATAATTTTAAAATTCCCCTTAAAACTTTTTTAAAACATTTTTAAATTTTTCATTTTTATACATGGGAGAAATTTTCAAAATCTCCCCGCAAAATTTCCCGAACTCTGTAATCTAAAGCGCATATCTTTCTGTGATGAATTAGTTCAAAACCACTTTCGTCACTTGAAGATACAATTTCAATTGATTTATTTTTTGGCACCATAAAGTAAGTGATAGGTTTTTGTGGCGACGGTCAGTTGTTCAGTTACTTGTGAACGTCACAATTACCAGATATGCAAGATTGAAGCTCTTTTTCGAATTTCAAACTACTTCCGGAATTGGTATCTATTTTAAGAAAATGCTTTTCCGTTTTGTTGGAAATCTGGATCCCAGCATACATTGTATCCGCTCTTAAGGAATCTGATTCTTCATGTCCGTCTTCATAATCTATCAAATTATTGATAATGTCAATGTCATTGAAAATTTCGTCTTCAATCAAGTGCTTCTAGTGCTTTGAGAAAAGCAATCGAACGTACATTGTCGAGAGACAGTTTATAACCAGCAAACAGAACCCTTTTAGGTGTATGTAAGTACATTGATAGAAAACATTTCAGTGGAGCCAAAACCATTGAAATTCATATACCGCATATAAAAAAAATCACACAAAACAAATTACAGAAAAAGTACCACACAAAAATAAGTTTTACTGTATTAGATTTAGACTTAAAATTTGGCAAGCATGTTTATTTTTTTAGAGATCCACTAAAAATAAGTTTTGCACAGATCCACTTGGGGAGGGGGTTGCGAGAGCGTTAAAGATAGTTATACTTAAATTTTAGAATTTATTACTTAGAAGCTCTGTCCATTTTAAATCAAGAAGCGAGAGTTAAAAATATTTACCTACAATCGAAGTTTCATGCTAAGATGTCATTAATTTATATATATTTTTAAACAGTGTATATTCGTATAACTTCATGAAATACCCAACGAAGCTGGCGGTTGCGGCTAGTTTATATCTTTATGTATGTTTATTATAACTGTGGTTGCAAAAGTATTCCCTGAATGCTTGCTGCCACTATATAAAAGATAACAATTCATTACTTTATAACATTATTGATTGGCTTAGGGAAAAAATCAAGATATACTAATGTCGGCGTGAGGAATTATAATGATGCAAAATTTAACTGATACAAAGCGCATGAATTGTATCTCCAACAATGGTGGTTACACTGGTGAACAACACTGAGTGGTTAGTGCATCGCGCTTCCGCACCACAGGTCCGAGGTTCAAACCCCGTGCTGGACAAGATTGACTCAGCCATTCATCCTTTCAATGGATCGATAAAATGAGTACCAAGCTTGCTTGGGAACTTAACACTGGGGTTTTCCGTCAGACTGACCACCTGACCGGAATCATCTGCTATGCACCTCAGGGCCCAAGGTCGTGTATACTGAGTTGGGCACAGTAGACCTTTCCCCTCATGGGATGTCGTGCCATTGAGTTAAGTTAACCGTCTGGTGCCACTTGATGAAAATTTATAATGCATACCCTTTACAACAGTCAAAAAAATCAATCAATATTTCATTTATATTTAATAGACTAACGTATTCTTCAGTTTTACTTCCCTTTTAATTGTTGTCCGCTTCGGTATTAGAAGCTGGGAAAAAAATGTTCTGAAATGTTCCACTCATTATACTCAATATTTGTAATATATTAAAAATAAATTATGTTGCTACATGTTTATATAAGTTGTAAAAATATTTGATAAAGGTTTCTACACTACTTGCGTGTGTGTGTGTGCATGCATGCGTGTGTGTGTGTTTTAAAAAATTAAGATGAAAATTTGTAAACGTTAGAAATCTACTCGTTGTTTTATTGAAATTTAACATTATTTACATAATAAAAAAAATTTAAATATTTCTCCTTAAATTTGACATAAAAAACAAGTAATATAAAAAAAAAATTAAGTTAATCCCTACTTTGTTAGAAAAACATACTAGTGCCGTCTGTTGCAGCTAATTGTAACTACAATGCAGAATAAATTCAAAATTTAAAAATAAAATTTTATTAATGAAATAATATTTGAAAAAACTGTATTAATATCAAGTGTCATCCACTACAAGTTTAAAAAAATGTATTTGAACTTGAATGGATGAAGAAAAAGTATTTTATTAACGATTGAGAAAATTTGAACAAGGTATATATAGGGAGAGAGTGAACTAATAGGAAGAATTGAAAAAGACGATATCCTTTTTCCAATCTTGAAAATACACAGAATGAAAACATTTCTTAAAACTGCTACCCGAGTTTTAAGTCAAAAATATTCTGAGCAAGCATTTGCATTACGATATTTGAAAAATTCTGTAACATTTGAAAAATCAATATTAACATTGAAAAAATCAGCAGTAGCCATAGTGACAAAAAAAAAAGCGAAAAAAGAATATTCTCCCTACTCTTTCGATACACAATTCTGGTGATCTTATTTAAGAGGAAAAATCCTATATAAATTCTCTTCTAAGAAACAGCGTCTTTTACACGTCTGTAAAAAGTTGCGAAGTTTTAAACATACATTCTACTACTTAATTTGTCAGAAATCAGCTATATCATTATAGAAGAAGTTACTTCTCCACTTAATGACAATTGTAATTTCATGGCGGGGTGGAGGTGGGGATTCATTATTTACAATGAGTCTTAAAAAATATTATTTGCTAAGCTAGCTCTGATAAATCGCTTTTTCTCTTATATAGGTATTTGTTCTTCCGTAAGATATACCGATTTAGAAAAATTCTATGCAGATGTCTTAGAGAAAGATTTGCAGATCCAAAGAAAAAAGAAATTAGTAAGTTCTTTGAAATACTCTACTGTTGTAAAATCACAGCCATATTAGTATACGAAGTATAATCTTTCCTTTGCCAAAGCTGAACCTCTTCAACACGTCTTGGCATTAACTACACTAGTATAGCTCTATCATTTGCTCTGTTGGCGTGCAATTCATCTTAGCGAAACGATTCTTGAAAATATGCCAAAGTTTTGAATAGGATTTAAGTTAAGTTCTTAATAGGATTTTAGGAGAATTTCCAGGCCAATCGAGCACTTAGTAGGGACAATTTCGAATTGCGCAAGGGGCCAAGTCATTACATCAAATGTTTCCATGAAAGGAACAATTCTACAACATAATATTTCTATATATTTGATAGAATCCATCATATGCATACAAGAGGAACTAATCTTCCACTGTCATTTGTTGTGAAAAGAACCCAAACATCTGTTTAGAAGGGTGTTTTACAGTCTGTTGGATACGGTAACAATAGTTTCAACTTTTTCACTTCGTCCAATTACACTTGATTTGCATCCCTGCACAAATAAATGTTTCATCACTTAAAATCATCTTCTTCCAGTCGTTAACAGTCCTTGATCGCTATTTTTTTGGTCCATGCTAAGCATTTTATCATTATTTTCTGAGTTAGAAATAGTTTTTTTTCTCAGTCTTGTTGTCTTAATGCCACCTTTCAGAAGCCTTTTCCGCACAGTTAAAGTACTCACTTCAACAAAATTAACCGATAATCACTTCACAGGTCTGTGTTTTTCTTTTTTGGATTTATTTTGCTATTTCTTATTTTGCTCTCGCATTTTTCTTTTCTTTTTGAAGGCCATGATCCAGAATCTTGAAATGTTCTTAAAATTCTCAAAACACTAATTTGATCTCACCAACTGTGTGTGTGCCGTAACTATATCTCTCACAGTCATATAAATGTATTCATTAGGAGGGAATGGTTCCTCTGAGTGATATCTTTCTTTGAACAAGTAAAAGTAACAAGTGTTACACAGGATGCAAAATTGAAATTACCCGCTGACCCATTGAAAGGTTCACAGTTAAGCTCCTGATACACTAAAATGAATAAATTATAGTGAAAGTCGATCTATCTCACTACCTAAAGGCAGATAGAATTGGTTTGAAATAGTTCGGGACATCACTAGTTTAAACATGTTTGTCCCAATTAATTCGAACAGTATAGTATCTCCATTTATTCACTAAAATTATAAAATACGTCTCGAAATCTGGTAAGTAAAAAAAAACTATTTTTAATTAATATTACTTTATTTCTCTTCAGTGGATACTACATAAGAATTAGGATTTTAAAGTCACAAATTATATATGATAACTTTCCACGTTTTATATGCCATGCGATAACTAACATTTTAACTAGAATTTTTGAAAATAGAAGCAACTTTTTAAAAGCGATGAGCAAAATATTCTATTTTAAGCAAGAGATTTAAGGTTTATACCAGTTTTTTAAAGTGGGATTAATTTAGATTGCAAAGAAAATCAATAATATAATAATATGTATTTCTCCCAACATACATTGATTGTAGAATTTGTATAACTTCTTAGTCTTTCTCGAATATGAATTACAGTAACTAAGTTTCAACGGAAATACATATTTTTATTAAAAATTATGTGTTATAAGTTTATGTTTAAATTTATTATATTTTTATCATAGATTTATTTAAAGTTAAAAATATGTGCAAATTCATCGAAAGCCATGGAGATTTTAATGTATTAAAATAAAATTGATCTAAAAACATGCATTTGTTTATACCACAAGAATTAAAATTAACTATTGCAATATTTCTCTTGGAAAAATCTCTTGAATATTTATATTTAAAAAGCAAAAATTTCTCATATATTTATATCAAAAAGTCTGTGCTTTCTTGTCGAAATTCTTAAATTCGTGAATGATAATTTGCTACAAAAAATGTAATTTTTAATTTTGAACATTTTAACCCCTTAAAGCATGAGTTTTTTTTTTTTTTTTCTTCGGAAAAACTGTTACAAAAATGATCGATTTTTTTTTTTTTTTTTGACAGAAAATGAATATACAGGTATTATGTAAGTTATTTTCTGCGATTTCAATTGCAAGATGGGAGTGACTAGGGATGAAATTAAATCCAAATAATCAAATTAAATCAAATTATCATACGAGCTTAAGAATGGCTAAAAATTCAGTTACAAAACCCAATTTAATAGTTCCTACAACAGTATCTTGTTTCTTTATTTATCGTTTTACCTCATCTATTTTGTGCAATCTTTGTTTAATTATAATCTAACCTATCTATTTTTTACTATAGTGGATCTCAGACGGGCATTAGAAATAAAACAATGCGAGACACAAGATCGCCCGTGTAAGACGGCTAATGCGTTAAGGGGTCCAGCACATGAATTTTTGAAAAATTATCAATTTTGACTTTTTTACATTTTTTAAAAGTTCAAACATTTCTGCTTAAAATGATATATGATATGTAGAAATGCGATAATTAAAAGTGTTTATTTATTTATTTTTTAAAAGTAAGCCACTCCCATTGACAAATTACAAATTTTTACTTTAAAGCCTGTTTTTCTAAAATGCAATATTTTTCACTCTTTATGGACCTTTTTCTCAAAAATTAATGAATGTAGGATCCTCAAAATTTCAGTGAGCATACTTTCAACATGTTTACACATTTTAATGGGGAGAATAAGATATATCTAGCGAACTGTTTTATATAATGTATTTTTAAACTAAATTTTAAGGAAAATAATTTGGCATTTTTTAAAAAATTCATAATTATTTCAATTTTTAACAAAAAGACAAAACCCTCCATTAAAGTCTTATTGATAGTAGATATAACCTACTGTGAAAATATCGTCTATTAGTAACTAGAAGGTTTTGAGAAAAAGGTACATATACCTACCTGGGCTCCTATGGAAGTGCCGGACCCCCTTAAGGCAGGGGTGGGAAATTATTGGCCCTCAAAGAGTTATTTTGCGGCCTGCAAAGACAGACAAAATAGACAGAAAATTGTCTCTATATTTGAGTCAACATATATATATATATATAGAGAGAGAGAGAGGGAAAGAGAGATGGATATATATAGATATTTCATAAAGATTAAATTGGCTGGCATAACTTGCAGGCAATAATGAGTATTTCAGTAGGAAACTCATTCTGATTTCAAAAAAATTGTTGAAAACTGTAATGGTGTACGTTTGTCCCATTAAAAGGATTCTAAAATTAAATGTGCTTGTGCAGCTATAGATGATATGAAATTAGTACAGTAAGTGAATAAAACTTGCACTATTTTATTTAACTTATATTTATTGAATTATAATCAATAAAATTGTGTTATTTTTATAATACAATGTATCAGTGGCGTAATGGAGAATATTAGGGCCTCTTGCAAGCTCAGGTTTTGAGCAAGCTCAAATACGTACTTAGAGTCAGGCAAGCTTCGAGACCCTTCCACATTGCGGGGTTGAGGGGGCGTACGTTACGCCACTGCAGTGTATATCATTTCTGAGAACTCAAAGTTAAACAAGGAATGGAATCATTTTTAAAGGGTGCGGCTCTCCGATATCCTCCACTTCCACCAAGTGGTCCACAAAGTTGAGCATCCCGGTGTTAAAGGATTCATGAGATAGAAGAATAATTTATATATTTTTTATAACTTATCAATCAAATATTAATTGCTCTTTGAAAATTGCTTTTACAAATATTCTCTTGTGATAACATTTTCTCTTCTATTCCTGCTCTACTCCTTGACAAATATATTTCAATTTTCACATGTTATTCAAATTTAAAAGCATAAACCTGCTTAGAAATCTTATATAGTTCAAACATCAAGTTCTTACTTGCAGACAAATATGCTTAACAAACCTTTTTTTTTTTTTCAAATTCAATTTTACAGATTTTAAAAGTTAGCACTAAATGTTTTATTAACAAGATTTTCATTTTCATTTTTAATTAAAAAGAGAATGATTAAAGAAAAGATTAAAGGTTTTATTTTGATTTTTTAATATTATTTTAGTCAGATGGATCGTATCCTTGTACTTTTGTTATATTCGACATGGATGGACTTTCATTTGCTAATGCAACGAATAAGAAAGGTAAATCTCTTTAATTTTATTTTTATATTTTCCTCAATTTCAACTTCGTATTGCCTCAGTTATCAGACGGTCCACTTTATATTTTTTTAAAAACTTTTAAACTAAAATAAAGGTGATTAAAAAAAATTTTTTGTTTTTAAATCAAATAAATTTGGAATTTTAAAATTTTTAATATTTGCAGATAAAAGTAGGGGTAAGGCTAATTTTTACTATGAAATAACTGGGGATAAAATTTATTCTACAAATTAAATGATCAAATGTATTTAATGTAGCAAGTTACAGGAACTTACTTTATTTGATATCCGGATAACATGGATTAAAATAACAATCTGTATGGAAGATAAGGGCGGGTTTTGATGGACGAAAGTTGTTTTTACACGGCAAATACACAAAGCCTCTGATGGAAGTGACAGTTTTTCAAATGAAGATATTGTAGAATGGGAAAAAAAATTCAAACAGATCACACACACATGTCCATCACAAATAATCCGATGAGTATAAGACCATTACTTAAAAATGATTCTGCTATAGTGAAGACTGTTAGATTGAAAAGAAACGATGAAAGAAACGGATCTTAGTTGCAGTAATTTGGGAAAATTTTTTACAAGAATTTCTAAGGGCCCAGTAGCTAGTTTCCTGATTACTGACTTTTTTTTCAAACAAATACAGTTTTTAACTGATGCAGGGTGATGTTGAATTCTTTTTTAAACGCAAAAGAAGGGGAACAAAGGGTAAACTCTATTATTCGAGAAAAAGTCAAAGTCTGTTGGTAATTATTTCCTTTTTACCCCACTTTAGTTTTTTTCCCTGTTTTTGTTTTTTCATCAATATTTTTTTGAATCTCATTGAAAATTAGGGGTATACATAAACAAAATACTCAATTTTGGGGAAAATTTTAAATTTGTTAAAAGCTAATAATTAAATTTAAAAATATTCAAATGTAAAATTAAATTTTACACACTGTTCACTTAAAATAAATAGTGGGAAACGTTTTCTAAGGACTTCATTGATACAAAAGAAAAAAAACACTTTTGACAATAACTATTTTTCGGAACAAAAATGACAATTTTGCAATCCGCTGAAAACGCAATTTCTGCTTAAACTATTCGCCTTCCCCCTAAATACCATTAAAACCTGTGCTCCATATATCTTGGAAATGGTTTAAAAAATATTCTGCTAAAATATCGTCGAGTATTCGGAAAAATGGTTATTCTATGAATTTTTTAAAAATGGTGGTATTTTTAAGTACCGTCGGGAAAAGGGGGTTAACAGACCTCGGAAGGCAAAACCCTCATTATTCCACCAACCATGAAAATCAACTAAAAAAAATGGAGAAATTTTTTTTTTGTTAGAGGAGATCAAAAAAAACCCCCATGAGCCAAATCAAGAAACCCCCTAAAAACCAGCAATGGAGAGCAACGCCAAGAGACAATCAAATGGACGAATGGTAATATCTTTCCTTTTAATCAAAAACTGGGAGACTGAACTTTGAAAGCCTTCTTAGAGCGGAATCTATGAACTTTGCATTCTTACAGAATATTTCTTTTGCTACTTATTTCCTCAGAGCTGGGGTGTATTTTAAATTTGGGGGCTTTCTTTTATTTTGTTATTTTTGTAAAATTTTTGTATTCAACAATCAAGACAATTGTTATGTCAGGAAGGGCCGTGTGAGAGCCCAACTGTAGAGGGCGCTTTGAAAGCGTGGGTATGTAAGGGTGTAGTGGCGTTTGTGCCCACACACTCGAGAGAGTGAACGAAGGTTTGCAGCCTGTTGCGAGTTTGCCGTGTTATTAAATATTTTAACCAGCGTATAATAATAGCTAAGCCCAGTGGTTAGTGCTTCCCTTCCCACACCACAAAAAAGGTTCAAACCAGGGGGGCGGACAAGGTTATCAGCCTTTCATCCTTCAAGTGGGTCCAAAAATAATACTAAGCTTTTGGGAACTTAACACAAAACGGTCAGATTTAAACCCGACCGGACCATCTGCTATACCTCAGGGCCCAAGATCTTTATACTGAGTTGGACAGGCCTTGCCCTTTCATGGGCTTCCCCCCCTGATTAAGTTATAATAATAGTATATCTTAAAAGTGTGTAATAAAAAAATCCGTTTATATTTTAGGAGTGTGGAAGTGAGATTTTTGGGAGGGGGAAATTCCCTCCTGACCTAAAAAAAAAAAATAAAATTTAAAAAGGGGGTTTGAGAGTCTACAATAAATTACATTACTCCAAATTTCCTTTCCCAAAATTATTTTTTTTTTTTAGACGTTTTTTCTTTTGGGTTTCCCCCCACTTTTTTTGGGGAGCATTTGAAGTTCCCCAGAATTTAAACATTATAATTTAAAAAGTTTTCCCCCCCCCAAATTTTTAATATAAAAAATAATATATATTTTAAATTTTTTTTATTTTAAAAAAATAAATTTTTATTTTAATTAATTTTAAAAATTTTCAAAATTAAAATTTTTTTTTTGTTTTCCTTTTTTATCCCAAAAATAAAGTTTTGTGTTTTAAAATTTTTTTTTAGGGTCGAAATTTAAAATAAGTTTTATGAATTTTTTAAAAATTAAAATTAAGATATCTTTTGATTTGAAAGGGGTAAGAATTTTATAAAAAAAAAATTTTTTAAAAATTTTTAGCATCAATTTAAGAAAAAATTCTTTTTTCGGGAAAATTTAATTTCCTGCCGAAAATAAAAATTTCTTAGAAGTTTTAATAAAAGTGGAAAAATAAAAAAATTTTTTTAGTTTGTTTATATAAAATTTTTTAAAAAGTATGGTAAAAGGAATTGGGAAATTAAAAATTTAAAAATGGGTACTTTTTAAAAATTTTTTAAACAAAAAGTTTAAAATTTTTTTTTTTTAGAAAAAAATTTCAATAAGTCATAGAATTTTTAAAGCTGGATGTATAAAACCAAATAAGAAAAGTCATTTAATATTTTTTTAAGCTTTTCGTATTCCAAATAAAAGCTTATTTGGTTTCAATAAACTTGTTACAGCGTCCTAATAACGGTTCGAATGTTTATTTTGTTGGTATTGCTCCATAGCTCGCGTTGAAGTTTATGTATTGTTCCAAAATATTAACTTCATTTAAGCTTTGGGAATAAAATGAAGCCGTAGAATGCTAAATAAGATAAATAGGCTGAATAATTTAGCCCGTAGGCAAGTTATTTTTGCCAAAGTCGTTGTGCGACTGGATACTTTATCATACAACAAACAACAATTATTTTTCTCTCTATATTCTGAACAAATACGACAAATTCAAACATCTGAAACGCTCTAAAATATTTAAATAATACTCACCAGCAATTATTGGTCCAGTCGGAACAAATTATTTGTGAATAATGCCCTGTATCTATTGAAAAATGAGAAAATTGCTTTGATTTTTAATGGAAATTTTCTTGTTTTTCGGTTTGTTCAAAAAACGTTTATGCCTTAGGAAGCATTAGACCTACTTAAGCAGAACTCCAAAAACTTGTTTAATTAAATGATACGCTTCAATGATACGTGTTCCAAGTTTTGCATGGAATTTAATTCGAGAGCTTTGTTCCATCTTGAAAATTCCACGTAAAAAGTAAACATCTATAAAGAACATCCCCGGTCGTTCAAAATAGTTAACAAATACGTTGGGGTTTTAGCAGTGTGCAAGTTGATAAATAAGATATATCACGCATGCACGTTACCACAGATGGTGCAAGGAAAGTCTGAGGTTCAAGGGAAGTTTTAAAAGATTTTCATGTTTTTTCCGGCATTTTTTTGTTATTATTTTCGTCAATGTTTTCCCTTTACATGATGCCTCACTATTGAGAGACGATGAAGTTGTTATTCTACGTCATCTAAAACACAAAAATCGTTGCAACTTAAAGATAAACTTCGAATAAAAGTCCGAAATATATTTCAAAAAACGTTAGTGATGATTTTGAAGAGAATTTCCTCCACAAAAATTTTGTCTATATTTTGACTACACTTATAAAATTATCCAACATCAATTTTATTACTTTGTGTACTATGGTTTTTTCACAACAATATACTAGCATTATTTTGTATGATTCTTTTAGTTTCAAACTACTTTTTAATTCCTTGCTCAATTGTGAAAAGTTGCCTGTCGAGTTCTTTTGTAAGTCGTGTGCAATTTTATGGGACCGGTAAGTTTACTCGTTTAGTAATATATTTGTTTTTATTAGTTCAAACCCATTCTCTTGCTTAAATTTACTTTCACTTTTAACTAGAGTTGTTCTATCTCCTTTATGAACAGAAAATACAATCTTTTAAATTAAAATTTTTAAGCGACATCTAAAATTATGTTCACAAAAGTATTTGCAAGTGAAAACAAGTCCAAAATATATTATAAAAATGACTTCATATTTCATTTTCTGAAGTACTTTGATGGAACAACCTGTGTGACTCCAAAATCTGTTTTGTTCAAACAGTCAATTCTACCTTTACATTAAACAATATTTTGAAAAAGTTAATGACTTTGCATACTTATAGCTAATAACATGTGTTATAAGTATTTTTTGCTCTAAAACTGCAAAATTATGAACAAAAAGTTAAAGAATATATTTTTGAATTTATCTAATTTATAAATTCCTAAATGCAACATAATTAGAAATATTTTCTTAACATTTTAATTTTAAAAGTACACCAACATTCATTCAAGAGAGATAACAATAAAGCGCTTAAATATATATTATATATATATATATATATATACGAGTTCACACATACAAATTTATTTCTTCCAAATAACTATCATCCCCACAATTGCTCAAATTTTCAGAGCATGTCAGAATAGAACTCAATAAAGTTACATTTTTATGATTTACAAAAAAAAATTACAAAGGTGCTGTAATATGTTTTCCTTTGCATTTCTTCACAACCATTAGAAATTTTTACAGGGATTAAATGAAATAATTAAGATATTCTCCTTTGGATACTGCTATAAGCAAATTCTGATCTACAAAAGTTTCTCGTTCGAGGTCATTTGAATCAAAACAAAATTAAAAATAAATAAATAAAATGTTTTAAAAGTTATTGATGTTTTGTAATTTAAAAAAAAATTTTCCCCATCTAAGGGGAAAAAATTTTTAAAAATTTTCTGGTAATCAAGTATAATTTTTGATATTATTTTTTTTAAAAATGTTTAACAAAAAAAATTTTACATACTATTTACTTTATTTAATCTTATGTTCTTAATATCTGAATAGTTCCTTTTACTATTATCATGAAATTACTAATTGCATCCCCATAATATTTTGAGCTCATAAGTCACTAAACTAATTTTAAGTTGTTAATTACTTTAAAAAATAACTTAGAATGGAGCGTGCTAATTTTTATTGGATTTTAATTTACATAATCTGGAATATTAAAGAACGATAAAATTATTCAAAACACTTAAAATAAATCATTAATATTGTAATAAAATGAGTGAAAAATAAAATAAACTATTTTAAGCAAAATGTACATTTAACTCAAGTGATAATAAAGAAATAAAACATTAATAATAATAAATTGTTCAGATATTTATGTGTGTATTTCAGAACTATATATTTTGTAAAACCTCTTATATACAAAAGAAAAAATTACTAGTAATGTTTTAATTCATTAACTGAAAAAACTCAAGGACATTATTACTCTCATATATCCTTAATTTTTTTTTGGTAATGTAATAAGGCAATAACTTGTTCAATTAAAATTAATATTATAAGTTACTTTTTCGTGTAATTTTTTAAATTTTTTTTTAAACTATCATTCAAATCAAGTTTTCTTTTTAACTACTCATCACTTTTTTTTATATTCACTCTTTTTAGTTAATTTTAAAATAAAAATTAATTACTTCGAAAATAAAAAAACATCATGATAATCCAAAATAATCTAATACAGTTGACTCTCCTAAATTTAAAATATATCCAGCCCCGAAAAATTTGATATTTCGAACTAAAACCATGCGTTTTGGCTCTCAATATTTCGAAGTAAAAAAATTTTGGTTGGCCAGACTCCACCGGTAAATTAAATTTTACTATAAAACTCGATAATTCAACCTTCAATATTAGAAATTAGATTCCTTCCTGTGCCTCCCAATTATCCCCCAGCGTTTTTTTTTTTCTGAACTTATTTTTTAGTCAAATTGTGCATTTTGATAGAATATAACTACTTTGTTTATTATATTTTCGGTATTTTAATAAATTTTGATTTTTCCAAGCCATCTGTTTTTCTTTTTTTTTTCCGTTGTAAAACTTTGTGGATAAAAGGAAAAACTGCTTTTTTTATTCACTGTGCGTAATAGTGATCCCTTTTGATTTCCCTTGAGTATTTATTATTAAAGGGGGGACATTTAAACAGATGTTTGTTTTTA
>BMAV01012076.1:1872-16564 GCA_019973955.1 Trichonephila inaurata madagascariensis
AAAATTTCTCCCCTCTGTTGTCGTAAAACATGGATAAACTCACTTCTAAGTTATATATTTCAAAAATTCTAGTTGAGCCTCTGTGTAGAGGTCTGAACTATATACAGGCAAACTATTATTATATAATAGAAGTATTTTTCACAAAAGGAGAATATTTTGAAAATGGGTCATTCTATGTTCATTTTTTGTCAAGATTTTGTACTTAAATAATTTTTTATTGTAATGATATTCTTAAAACAATTTTATATACGTTTTCTAATCTAAGTGACACTAAATTTCATAAATATTATCCATTTATATGCTTTTACAAAATCACGATTCCGAACGTAGTCGGATACCTTAAGCTTTTTTCCGACCCTGGGCGAAGAAGATTTACGGGGCCCCTTGGCACTGTTGGATCCAAGGAGGTGCTCGTGGAACCGGTTAAGTCGAGTTTATCTGGACCTTTCCGGGCCCCATCGCCCAATGAATAAACCTGCACAGCCACCAACAGTCCAACATTAAAACTCTCAAAAAGGTTGGTTGACTGACATATATAGACGCCATGCTACAGTCCTTATACTTGTGCTGAGTATTTTATCCACATAGTCTAAGATGATTTCTTCCAGGTGTGTTTGTCCTACAGTCCTCGATCTACCCCTTCCATCAGTACTGATGATAAATGAACCATTTTTACACAGCTGTCAATGTAATCGCTGAAACATTTTGTGATTCGGTATGCATCTACTTGGAAAGCGTTCCTCATACAGCCTTCGCGCTTCTCTGCCTTTACCAGGGGCGTAGCTACCGTCGTATCAATGATACGGGGCCCCCAAGCTACAGGGGCCCAACATGTGTAACAGCAGTCCCACTAACAGGGTCCCATATCTAAAAAAGGGCCCCGAAAATATTTTGATTCAGGGCCCCCTCAGAACTAGGTACGTCAGTGGCCTTTATCATTAGCAGCACAGTACATTAGATGCATGTCTGCTTTTTTGCTATTACCCATAACGATCGAAATCTCAAGTGCAGATGCCAGTTTTGATGGTGCAGCACCCTTCTTTTTCTGCCTTCAACTATCGCCAATATTGTCAGCCAATGACGCCATAGCATGCATGACGTTGGTGGATGCAAACTAAAACTGTTTTAAAATTTTCTCTACGTAATTACTCATTAATAAGGCTGCTAATGAACATTTTATTTTTACTTTAATGTGTTATTTTTTCTGTCTGTGCCTCAACGCAGCACTTAAGACCATATATTCCCATAAACAAAAATTGTTTGTAAATGTATTGAGCATATCATTACCTTAAGGTATGTGACTACCTTCGGAGCACTTTTTTTGAAATATATAAATTTTCAACGAAATAAACACTTTTTTAGTTGAAATGGGGCATAAAACTAGGAATTCAAGTATAATTTCCACAAAATTAAAAATAATTTTGGATATATTGGGAATTTTGAGTGAAATTTTAGTGAACAATTTCATTTACAGTAAGGCTTGTATTGAAAATTCTAATTAATATATTTGAATAATATTTATACAGTACATACATAACATCCTTATTTATAATTGGAACTATAAGATCTGTAATATTTTTGAAAGTCTTTGAAATACGTCATTTTTTATGCAAGAACTCAATTTTTTACAATAAACTAATGTTATTTTCTCACAAAAAGTGCAATAAAATACATAAATATATACACAGAGATTAGATAATAGTCTAGACTGCAGATAAAACTAAATAAATCATTTTCTGAAAATTCCAATTCAATATCTTAAAAAGAAAATCTTTAGTGAACTTTACCGTGAAGCAAGAAATTGAAAAACATAGTTTTCCAGAAAATGCATTTAAAGATTTTAATACAGTATAAAAACTTTTCTACTAACTGTACATTTTTTAAATTCACCATATTTATAGATCAAGACCTCTTTAGCTTCATGCTTAAATAATTTGGACTTTTTTTTAAAACTTGTTGATGTTTTCTGGAGAGTTTTATAGACTATAACAATTGTTATTTTTAGTGAAATTTTGATGAAAAATGGCAGTTACACAAAATTCTAACAAATGTATTCAAATAATATTTATACAGTACGTGTATTACGTCTTTATATGTGTTAGAAATTAAAAGATTAGTAATACTTTTGAAAGGTTTTTAAATATGCCAAATTTTATGCAAAAACACGATTTTTTTAAAAAATTTATGATTTTTTTTTCATAAAAAAGCAATAAAGTGCATAAATATATACACAGAGATTAGATTTTGATTCATAATACAGATAGAACTAAATAAAACAGGTTCTGAAAATTTCAATTCTATATCTTAAAAATATTTTGCGTATGGATCTACTTCCGGTTTTGTAAACTTCATTTCCGGTTTACTAATTATGCTATAACTTTGCTTCTAGATATAGTAGAAACAAAAATAAAATATTTTTGGAATCTTAAATGTATGGGCTATAAAACAAAATCATAAAAGGAATTTTGAAAATATTCACCAAAACGGCGAATTTTGGGTAGTCACATACCTTAACCCTTAAATTCCCAATTTTTTAAGTTTCTATGAAAAAATTACATCAGCTAGTTCTCAAGTAATAATAAAAGGGAAAAATATGAAAAAAAAATTAAGCAGTTTTAAATTGAATTTCAGTCATTTTTCTTGTTTGTTGCAGAAGAGCAACATTGCGCAGTAGTGCTGTAAATCACAAAACTTTTTTTATATGAGGATTTTATTATTCATCATAAAATGTTTAAATTTCTTACAAGGTAATTTATTTCGTCAATAAACAAGAGGAAGCATAAAATATAATGGATTCTTTTTATAGCAAAAACACATTTCTTGAGGCATCAGAGATTTTATAATTGTTGTGATTTCTGGAAAAAATGTACTTCCACATCTAATGACAAAATTAGCACGTATTTCGTTGCAGTAATCTTTTTTTCTCAGATTTGTAGGTAATTAAAAAATATTGAGTCTGTTAAATTAAAATCATATGTTGCAGAAATGCAACAGTGGGCAGTTAAGGTTTATAAAGAATGGAATTTAATTCATAAACATTTTTTAGCGATAGAGAAATATTTCATTTTTTTTATCCGTAACTCTCTATATATCTAATACATATCGATTTCTTTTATCATATCGCATTATTGAGATTTAAAAGTAATGGAGTAATGCTCCGTATATGAAGCATTTTTCTCTATTTGGAGCAGTTTTTTTAAGTTTGAATCTTATATGAAATTTTATCATTTATTTTATAAATTATTATAAACTATCATTTATTACTTATTAAATGATAAATAATATTAATAAATTATAGCTAGTTATTAATAAATTTTTAACTATTCGTATTTATTATTTATTTACTTAATCATTGTTTATTATTAATTTTATTTTTATTATGTATGAATTTTAAGTTTGAATCTTATTAAAATGAAGAGTTTCGTAAAAGATGAAAAGGTCAATACATCTCATTTTATACTATGCCTAATGCTTCATATTAAAATTCAATACTTTTCCCAAATTTAATTGACTGTATAGTGCATGACGAAAATATTTTCGTCGCAAGTGCTGTCGTGCGTTCGTAAGTCCACTAAGACATCTAAAACCCTGTTTGTTTGTGTCCAATGCTTCTCAAACTTTCAATATTTGCGACCCAATATCCAATCATAGTTTTCTTCGTGCACCCTCTCCCCCTTTCCATACAATAAAAAAATGTTCTGAATTCAATAATGCTATACTTTAACACTAATATAATACGACTTTATTCTCCTTAAGTGCCACCGACGTACATAAACGTCTCGCTCAACCAAAGTTTTAATTGCCCGGACGTATATGTACGTCTTTAAAAGTACGATCTTTTCTGTGCACTGCCATCCATAAAAAATTATTCCGAAGGCTTTGGAATGTAATAAATGGAATCTTGACAATATTTCGAGGGATTTACTTACCTCGGGGGATTTGCCTTTTCTTCCCTCTCTCCCCCCAATACATAACATATGCGTGCCTACGTGGAAAACGGTTGCATTGGGGAGTGAATCACGTAACTTTTAATCGACAGTTAAGGGACTAATTATAAACCGTACAAATGATCAAGATAAGTGTTAGTTTTTGTATATAATTCTATATATGACAAGCCCATGGGGTCACTGGTAATTATTAAGGTATCCGACTACGTTCGGAACCGTGATTTTAAAAAAGCGCATAAATGGATAATTTTCATGATATTTAGTGTCACATAGATTAGAATACATGTATAAAATTGTTTTAAGGACATTTTGACAAAAAAAAATTATTTGAATACAATATATTTCGGCTAAAAATTAACTTAAAATAACCTTTTTTTCAAAATGTTCTCCTTTTGTGAAAAATGCTTCTATTATAATAATATTTTGCCTGCATATAGCTCAGATCTCTGTACAGAGGCTCAACTATGATTTTTGAAAAATTCTCATTATTTTCAGAGTTACATCCATTTTAAATAACTATCGGCGTTTTTTTTCTTAAAATTTCTCCCCTCTGTTGTCGTAAAACATGGATAAATCCACTTCTAAGTTATCTATTTCAAAAATTCTATTTGAGCCTCTGTAGAGAGGTCTGAGCTATATACAGGCAAAATATATTATAATAGAAGCATTTTTCACAAAAGGAGAATAATTTGAAAATGGGTCATTCTATGTTCATGTTTTGTCAAAATATTGTGCTTAAATAATTTTTTATTGTAATACTATTCTTAAAACAATTTTATATGCATTTTCTAATCTAAGTGACATTAAATATCATAAATATTATCCATTTATACGCTTTGGCAAATTCCCGGTTCCGAACGTAGTCAGATACCTTAAACTTAACTTAGAACTTAACTTAGTTATTGATCTTAGCTTAGTATTGTGTGTTAAAATAATTATCAAAAATACATTGTGCAGTACTGATACATTTATATGTGTATTATATCAGAGTAAATGTGTATTTTATTTTTCATTATGTCAAAATGTATTTTGTTCGTTTACTTTCAATAAATTAATAATTTTTAAAAATAATCTTTAGTTTTCGACTTTTCAATATGCTCGCGCCCCTCTCATAGAGTTATTATGTCCATCCCCCTAGGGGGAGGTGCCCCACAGTTTGAGAAACGCTGCTTTAGTCTTATTGAAACTTAACACAAGGAAGTATCTCTTCCAGAAATACATTAGAATATTTCTTTAAAATTTAATTTTGAGTTTTTCAAGTTCAACTATGCCTCTTTTTAGAGGTATTTAGTTGGAATGTTTCTTCTGATGAATAAATCAAGCACCCACAATCTTTCCATGTCATTAAAATTGAAAAAGATTATCAGCATGTGAAGTTTTGCATTAAAGTAAAATTTCAAATAGAGCTTTTTTCTTGAAATTGTATTATAAAATTTCCAATAATCGATTTTTAAGTAACTTTATTCGTGCTCTTTATTTTAAGGTAATTCCAATTTCTTCTTCAGTGCTTAAAGCAGTAATTTTCAAACTGCGGAGTGCGAATTCTACGTCCGGAGCACGAGCCTATATTTAAAAGTTGAAAATGAAACATTTTTTAAAAAAATTATTATTTAAAAGTAATTTATTTAAAATATTTATTATTTAAAAGTAACATGTACAAAATTTAATACTAATCTTGATAATTTACGGAAAAAATTTAAGGTCGTATTGTCACTTTAGCATCAAAATACATTATTAGTACATTCAATGCATTGTTATTGTACGGGGAGGTGATGAAAATTATGATTGAAAATTGGGTCGTAAATACTGGAAGTTTGAGAAGTACTTGCTTAAAAAGCAATAAAAAGATATTTTATTTTAACCTTTTACTGTTTTTCATAAATGGGATATCTTTCTACGTTTTTCATGGTATTTAAAATTTAGTTTTGATCTATTGAGAGTTTCACGTCACTTTGTTTCTTTGCAGTTAATGAAAATATTCGAACTCTCAGAAAACGAAAGCAAATCGAAGAAAGAGGTTTACTTAATTCAAAAATTGGACCTATGACAAGTAAGATATCTTTTTTTATATGCAATATATTTATAATATGTAAAAAAAATAGTACGGATAAGAACTTAGAACATGATTATATGAGAAAGAGTCAAGGATTTAATTAATATATAGATACACGAATTATAATTTTTACAAATTTTTTAAAATATTGTATTCATTTTTTTCAATATTTCGTCTCCGTTGACTTAGAGATATAGCGGGTACGTCTCGTGATTCTAAGGTTGTGCTTTCCACCCGAGCTGGAGTCGGTAGATTTTCTGGATGTGAAAATAGTAGGCACGCATGCTATATGATTATGGGACATGTAAAAGATCCCTTGAGTATCAGTTTGGCTCTGGTATTCTCAGCAAATTAAAACACGGCAATATTTAGTATCCAATGAGAGCTTGAAATAAAATTAATTCAAGCGACCAAATTTGGTAGTGAGGCCGCCACTAAATGGTTCTCACATTTGAGGACTTACCGTGTCTGCAAAGGCTAAATTTCTAAAATGCAGCCCATTAGGCGAAAAAAAATTTCAATATTCTTATTATTCTCTTTCAAACATTAATATTTCAAATACACTAGTATGCAAAATTTAAGCAACTTTTCTTATTTTGCTGTGGTTCCACACAAAAAAATTCAACTGAAGGCATGAACTTAATACTACACAGGTGCACTATATATATATATATATATATATATATATATATAATATGGAACGAAACAGGAAAAATGCCTTATTGCTAGTATGGAGTGTACACAAAACAATTTCTATTCAAGAAGGTGGGTCCCTTAGTAATCTCAGAGTTTTTTCTTTTTCGTCTATTTCATTTTGCTTTTTTGACTACTTTTTATTCGGGTGAGTACATGATGACTAGTCAAAATGTATCAAATACGTGGACCAACAATTCCTTTTTCTAATCATTTGGAAGTAGAGGCCGGAAGGAATTGATTGGATGGCGTATGATAAAAGGTTTGATATCTGGAACCCCTTCCTTCCGTATGTTGCTAGGGCTGTGGTAGCCCAGTGGTCAAGGCATCGGATCATGCAGGCATGTTATGAGTTCGAGTCCAGTACCACTAAAGACCCATCGTGTAGGGCAGCGATGCATGTTAAATCTATAAAGAGCTGATACGTCCTCTCGTTGATGTGGTGTGGTAGTTAGGTGAGGGATGTCAGCTCAGGTGTCGTCCACGTCACTTGACCATGGTTCAAAATTACGTGGTCCATCGCCAAAAGCCTTCGTGTAGCTGAACAGTGCGACGTTAATATTCACTCACACACTCACCCGTATGTTGCTTTCCATGCGGTGATGCACTGCTTGAGGGAAATTTTACATGCAAAGCTCAATTTCCAACATGAACTTGAAAAATCAGATTACAACAACCCTAGAAAATGTGGTTGGTGACAAATTTGGCGGAAAATATGATATCTCCAAGAAATCATCGAAAGTCTTTAGGGCCAACCCTCCTATGAATTTCAATGATGCTATATAATGGTTGGTGGAATTCAGAAGTCTTTCAGTCGAGCCTATGCGTTGATTGCGATAAGAGAGAGAGACTTTATCTGTCTGAGTTCCTGTACTAAAGTAGTTCTAGAGAATATTTCTGGAGGGCTATAAAGCTTTTTTTATAATTAGTACTTTTTCTACTACTGTAAATAAACTGTTATAATATTTCTTTGTGTATAAAACCCGATTTGTCTTCGTGTTCTCATTTGTTCGTTCTTTGTCTATTAATAAATCGGTTGTTAGTCAAATAATTTGAGTGTCGGCTTCTTTTCCTCACACCACAGTTTTAAAAGAATGAATGCGTGGAATTTAGAATTTATATGATATTGAGTTTTAAGAAATTTGAATATAACGAGTGTTTCTAAATGAATATAGGAGTTTTGACGCTTTATAGTATTTATTACATATAACTTACAATTCATACCTCGAATGAGTTTTACCTACAAGCTTACAAATGTTCGATGTGGGACCCATTCATCACACGGTAAGCATTAAGTCGATATGCGAGTTCATCGCAAACTTGATTCAGTGTGTCTGATGTAATTCTTGCAACAGCTGCTTCAATCCTGTGTCTTAAGTCTGAAAGGTCAACTGGTAGCGGAGATACGTATACACAATCCTTTATGAACTCCCATAGATAAAAATCCCATTGCTTCAGATCGGGTAAACGTGAAGGCCATGCGAAATAAGCTTCATCATGAGGCCCTTTGTGGAAAATCCATTGGTCGAGTACAGTGACGTCCAAACAATCGCGTACAAAGAAATGCCAGTGAGATGGTGAACCATCTTGCTGCCAAATGAAGTTATTTGGTTCACTTTCTTCCGATTCAGGAAATAACAATAGCTGTAGAGCAGGGATGGCGAATCTTTTTGAGACGTGGGTCAGATTTTGTTCATATTTTTTTAATACTAGCGCGTGGGTCACTAATGCCCATTTGCACCAGAGTTAGGTTTAAAAAAATTTTACTGAGTATTTTTAAAACTAAACATCTTTAAATTCAATTGGCTTATAATGGGTAAAAAAGGACGCTATGGAAGTCTCTTTCTACAAACATAACTGATTATAAAGTGCATTTTATCCGAAGAAAGTGCTTTAAATATGGTTTTTTTGCTTTGGTTTTCGATTGTTTTTCAACTAACAAAATGTGTGAGCAAACTTATACACTTTATTTGATATTTTGTAAACACTTTTGCTTTATTTCAAATACTACATACTTTCATATACATTTGCTGTCGTTTGCGTAGCTTTGGAACCAGGGGAGTAGCTACCGCCGTATCAATGATAAGGGGCCCTAAAATGTGTAAGAAGATATCGTAAAATATTGAGAGCCCACCAAAAAGGGACTCCAAAGAATTTGGATTCGGGGTCCACTCAGGACTAGCTACGACAGTGTTTGGAACTGTAATGATCTCACTGAAGGTAATAGACAGCATTTAAATTGCTTTTGTGTCAATGGGCCTGAAAATATTCAAATGGAATATAAATAGTTCACACAAATTAGAAAATTTAAATAAACCCTCGTAAGCAAACAAGTAGTTGCCTAGCAATCGTGGGTCAGTTAAAAAGCTTGCGTGGGTCAGACACTGACCCACGGGTCATAGGTTCGCCATCACTGCAGTAGAAAATCAAGATAGGTAGAACCTGTTACAGTTGCTTCTCCGAAAACGAAAGGCCCATACACTTTCCACCTCGATATGGCACATTCAATTGAGGTGAGTCTCGTTGCGATTCTAGCTTCCCGTGAGGATTTTCTAAGCTCCGGATGCACGCATTATTAGTATATTCACATTTCCACTGAGGTGTACACCGGAATGCTCGTTGCACAGTAATAGCAGATTCTGTCTTTGCAAACTGGGGAACGCAAAACGTTTTCTGTTCACTAGTCGCCATTTTTCTACTAGAATGCTGATTGGTGGGGAGCGCATGCCAGCAAACAAAACTGTTTCAGTTGGTCTTTCATTCGATGTATGAGTTATGCTAATAAGTTAAATGTAATAAATACTATAAAGCGTTAAAACTCTGACAATCATTTATAAACACCCTGTATTTGATTGAGGAATTGGCGTTGGTGAGGTCCGCATGATTTGATCAAAAGTATAAAAAGGGGTACGAGATTTAGTGCGAATCACACGCATTTGTGTACGTGTGAAATTTTGTTAGTTATTAGGTATTGGTTTTAAAGGTCGTTAAGATAGCTAGTTGTAAATGAACTCCGTATAAATTAGAGTACTGTGGCTGATTGGTCTATGTTTTGTGTAGCGAGATTTATACGACTGTTATTGTGAACGAAAGATGGAAACTTTGAAGCGGCAATAGGATCTTTGGAAGAAACGAAAGAATCGAATTATTGCTTTTCTAGATGTTCCTTCATAAAGAAGAGTTTCTCTCGATTACAACTCTTATAATAGTTTTTTCTTGTCATTTTTTCCAGAATTTTGATTTTTTCAACAATATTGTTCATTGTGTCATTAACTGTTCAGCAGGGTTCAATTCATGAAGGTCAGATGATAAAGACAAAAATGCGTTCTCCATTGAATTCATAACAAACATTAAAAGAATTGTACTTGTTTTTCTACGTGTAAAACTTAGATACAATTTTTCAAATTTCACAATTGAGTAAAAATGCTTAAATGTTATAAAAATATATCTTGGAAAAGATTTTTTTTAAAATTAAGAAATTCTATTTTTAAATAAGATGCATTTTGTATACATATGTACTTTTTAAGAGAAAGTTTCTGCAAAGAGCAGAAGTTGGCAACAACGAAGCGCATGAATTGGTTAGCTGGAAATACAAGATAGCTTTTATCGTGTGACTAAGACGTCACATGAGTTTTTAAACTGATTGTCTAGAATCATGTGGTTATTATTATCATGTGACTAGGGCGTCACATGAATTAAGCCAATTGTTGTCCTTACATTATTCCTTCTTCTTTCCTATTCACTCAGCTTCGCACTTCAGAACCGCTCTCTAGACGCCATTTTGACGGAGTTCAAAATTAATCGCCTAGTAGTACACCACGGGATTTTACCATAAAATTAATACTAAAACAATTGTATTTCTGCCACACAACATTGCATACTTCAGTTATAACAAAATTCAAGTTGCTTGTAAATTTAACAACTTCTGTGTGTGATGAAAATGCTTCTTACACCTTTAAAGAAAATATATTGGGTGTACGAGAAATTTTTGTCTTTTTATTTTAAAGAAAAAAAAAGGAACGTTTTTTTTTCACTTTTTATTTAAAAATTAATCTAAAATATAAATAGCCTTTGTTAGTTACAACTATCTGCCAGCATTCTGACAACTTATCTAACCCCTGGAAAAGAAGTTCTCTGTTTTGGAGACAAAGTATTCTTCAACTGCCATTTAGACACCCTCATAATAAATGTATTCATTTCCAACAAAAAGTTTTACTGCGACCTGAAGAGATGATAGTGAGATGGTGCAATATCAAGAGTAAATGCTGCCTGAGGTAAAGTCTCCTTACCCTACTCTCTGCATTTTTTTACGCGGTGTTTCTTGATACGTGTAGTCTAGAGTTGTCATGATGAAGAATCACTCCCTTTCTGTTGGCCAAAGATGGACATTTATGTTGAATTCTTTATTCAAAAGATCAAGTTGCGAACAGGAATTACCATTTCATTTTCTTTCAGCAACTCACAGTGCACTATACCCTTGCTGTTCACCAACAGCAAAACATAACCTTCTTCTAATGTACACCACCTTTGGATATGGGTAGTGGTGTCTCCCCTTTGTAAACATAAGCTTTTTTTCTAACCACGTGTTTATATAATATCCAATTTTCATCTCCAGTCACCATGGGGTCCAAAAAGGATTCCGTTTTGTGGTGAGCAATGTTTGAATAACAGATTGAAATTCTGTCCATTAAATTTTTACGCTTAGCTCGTGTTTCAACCAAATAGAGAGTTTGGACACGAAACTAAGCCTTTTAATGTAATCCAAAGGAGTAGTCTGATGTATTTTAAGCTTGATGCCCATTTCTGTGGAAGTTAACGCGGGCTGATTGTTGACCCTGATCATTTTGTGTAGCACTGCGTCATCTACATCTCATGGCTTCCTGATCTGGGTTCCTCTTTCAAAGACAATTCACCCGAGAGAAATTTCACAAGCCATCTTTGGCATGTTCGATCTGTTATTGCTTCCTCTCCAAACACGTCACACAAGTTTCTTTTTGACACCATCGTGGTTTTCCCATTTTGGAACTCAAACATCATACATTGTCAGAAGTGCATTATTTCTCCACTCATGTTGACAGTTATACAAGTTTAAAAAAACTGACTAAAATGCAAAACGTGTGTCTAAATCATCAATTGTGTACTAATTTAGCTGTTTAAACCGGTTTCAATTGTATCCTTATTCTTGCTAAGGATCGACAATGCAAATATTCAAAATATCAAATATTTTTCTTTCAGTTAATTCCCGTTTATTAATTTCAACACCCAACTATAATGCAACACGTCTTGCTCCTTCATCAACAGAACGGGGAGTCACAAGTGAGTAATATTTATTTTTATGTTCTTGAAAAAATTCTTTTTGGATTTTGTGAAGGAGTAATTTTAACAAAGTACTCACAGAGAGTATATACTTTATGTTATACAATAAGTTACAAAACGAAAAATTCTTGCAAACAATACGACAGCATTGTATCGCATTAGATGTAAATCTCATTTAGTTTTATTGCAAATTATCGACTTGATTATTATGCAGTAAACGAGGAACAAAGTTAAACATGAAAGGATAATATTTAACCTTTTCGTGGGCCTTAGATTACTTCCCACCTGCATAATCTTACAAAATACACGTGTGAAAAGAGCAAAACCACACCCAGTGTCGTAACGAAGAACATTAGGGTCCCTCTTCATAGTCATGTTTTGTGCCACAAACTAGATCTTACAATGGATGCTTACTAGGCGTCAGTCAGACTTTGAGCCCCCTTAAGGTATCCGACTACGTTCAGACCCGTGATTTTGCAAAAGCGTGTAAATGGATAATATTTATGATATTTAGTGTCACTTCGATTAGAATACATGTATAAAATTGTTTTAAGGACATTATGACAAAAAGAATTTATTTAAATGCAATATTTTGGCAAAAAATTAACTTAGAATAACCTTTTTTCCAAATGTTCTCCTTTTGTAAAAAACGCTTCTATTGTATTAATATTTTGCCTGTATTCAGCTCAGACCTCTGTAAAGAGGCTCAACTGGAATTTTTGAAATGCATAACTTGGAAGTCGGTTTATCCATGTTTTACGAAAACAGAAGAAAGAAATTTTAAGAAAATACGCCGATAATTATTTCAAATGGTTGTAACTCTGAAAATAATGTGAATTTTTCAAAACTCATAGTGGAGCTTCTGTACAGAGGTCTGAGGCAAAATATTAATACAATAGAAGGCAAAATATTAATACAATAGAAGTATTTTTTACAAAAGGAGAACATCTGGAAAAATGGTTATTCTAAAATAATTTTTTGCCAAAATATTGTATTTAAATAATTTTTTTTTGTCATAATGTCTTTAGAACAATCTTATACATGTATTCTAATCTAAGTGACACTAAATATCACGAAAATTATACATTTATGCGCTTTTTTAAAATCATGGTTCCGAACGTAGTCGGATACCTTAAGTCCAGAACCCTGCGCAATGTGGAGTTTGCGGGGGTGTACGTTACACCACTGGCAAAACCCATTATAATATATTGGCCTTGCTATAATAACAACCTTTCATCCCTACTGCAATGGGTCGATAAGTGAGCTCCCAGCTTGCTTGGGGACTTAAACACTGGGGGTCTCGCTTCAGACTGACTACCTGATCGGGACATCTGCTCATGCATCTCAGCGCCCAATGGGCACAGTTGGCCCTGGCCCTTATGGGCTGTTGTGCTACTTAGTTTGCTATTATAACGATGGGAAAGCTAATCCCGCTTCAGGTTTTGTGCTGCCACTTATTGCACATAATCCAGCGATTAAGACATCTATAAATCGGACAATAAAAGACGGTACTAAAGAAGAAGTACCTTTTGTAAAGGCTGCCGCTGTATATAACGATGCCATGGGAAGGGTTGATCGCTTTGATTAAAAAAAAGAAAGATACCAAATAAGATCTTAAAAGTGGTACCATCGTATCTTTTATTTTCTTATTGACCTTGCCATCATAAATAGTTTCATACTGTGTCCAGTGAACAAAACAAACAGAAGTTTAGACCAGCTGACATTCCGTATAGCATTAGCTCATCAGCTAATACACGAATATTCCGCAAGAAAAAGGTAAAGTCGTCCTGCTGTTGTTGCTCATGCCACCTGTCTGACATAGTCAGATCGAAGCCCACGAAATTCATTGTGGCAATGGGCTAGATGTACGCCTGTCATTGGCCTTAGCCTTGAGCCCCATACAGGTGACAGTACGATTTAGCTCGACGAAATTTCCAAAGGGACAATTGAACATTACGAGATAAATGCGCCACCATATATCTCCACCTCCACAATTTAAACATGGAACTGAAGTGGAGGGAAATTTTCTCCAGTCCCCTGCACTCGTGATTCAGCCCACAACACTTTCGGACCCACTGATTTAACGAGCACGTACTCCGTGTGTACTCGGAGGGTATTTGGCGGTACGGGCATCGAAACCAGGCCTTCCGGTCCGGAGTCTGGTGCTCTAACCACTAGGCTACCCAAGGCCTAAGTCATCCTTCCAAGCATGTGTGGTTCCAGATAATGTGCACTTAGCCTGTGTGGGAAATCATATGCCAAAAGTGGTTTCCTATGGAAGATGTAGGAAATGTAGCAGAAAGGGAAAAGAAAAGAGGACCCACTACATGCGTGCCGAATGGGATGTTCCCTTGTGCACTGCAACATGCTTCTTATTTTTTGATGGCAAATAATCCCCATTAAATTTAATTATCTTTATGACGCTGAATAGTTCCTTTGGTAGCATTCTTCCCATCCCAAAAATTTTAATGTAAACATAAAATTTGACAAAATAAAATATATTTCCTTCAATGCTATTGTTTAGCTGTTAATAAAACGTAAAAAAATGCGAGAAATTCAAAAGATAAATAAATGGCTCATGAAAGAGTTAAAGTGCCTTAGATCCAGGAAATCAATAAAAAATTAGTAGATATAATGTCTGAAGCCTAAAATCAGCGTCATTTTCTGGGGGTCAAAATAGAAG
>BMAV01012077.1:0-41111 GCA_019973955.1 Trichonephila inaurata madagascariensis
TTGTTGTACGGGGGCAACTATTTTCTCCGGGGCCTTAAGGGTTAAGGGGGAAAGGCCCATAAGATCAATCATATATTTTGAAATGATATATATATATACATTTATAACATGTAAAATTTAAAAAAAGTGGTATTGTAGGAAATGATGGATTTGTAGAGAACTTCCTTCTTATTTTTCTTACTATTTACACAGCCTTGTTCTATCTTTACCCCAATAAACATATTTTCCGAGTTAAGCTGATAAACCATTCATGGACTTAGTAATGGAGTAATAATAACCAATATTGATTATGAAGCAAATATAATTATCTACTCCAGAAGCAATAAATGTATAGCTAGACAGAATATGGTACATTTTATATGGGTTGCTATAAAAATTAATAAAGCTTTTTGAGTCATTATCATACTCACCTGCAACCACTAATGTTACTGTGAAAAGGTACATCTAAACAATCATCTTAATATAATTTTAGGAAAATATACGCTAATTAAATATAAAATATAAATTTTTAATTTAAATATAAAACTATAAATGAAAAACTAATTATAAGTTAAAACTGCATAATACGAAAGTAAGAAAAGTGTGAAACTGAATACTTCAAAAATATTTATAGGTAGGTAATGCAACCTGGGAGCTAATAACTTTCTTGTAACTCTGATCCTTTTAATTTTTCAATATAAAATACTTTTACAATTCTTCCAAGAACACATGAGCGTTTATAATTGACCTAATACCCTCTTTAAGTACAGTAATAGTTTCTCAACTTTAATGTATTCTTTCTTAAAATACCATTTAGTGCAAGATTGTAATTAATTAATCACTATGTCATCGGATGGATCCACATAGTTATTCATAATCTTAGTTAACGTTGCTAACTTTTTTGAAATCATGTCAGTATAAAGCACAGAATTTGACTCGAAAATACACAAAACGTGCTTAGCTCATAAGAAATATTTAGATAGAGAAGTAGTTTGAACTCATTGGCACCTTTAAAAAGAGAGGTCTGCACTAATAAGGGTAGAGTTCTATACCTATTACGCTACTGAAGTTTAGCGCAAGATCATTAGTTAAGATATTTAATCCAGTGTTTCTCAAATTGTGGAGCGCCCCCCTTGGGAGGCGTGACAGCTCTACAAGTGGGGCGCGAGCATATTGAAAAGTCTAGAGCAAAAGATTATTTAAAAAATTATTAATTTACTGAAAGTAAACAAAGTACATTCTCACATAAAAAATAAAATACACATTTACACTGATGTATTATACTTATAAATATATCAGTTCTACACAATGAATTTTATAATTAATGTAACAATTCTAAGTTAAAAATAAGTTTATTAATTACCAGTGACCTTATGGGTTTGTCATGTATATATAATTTAAAAGAAAAATTAGCACTTATCTTGATAATTTTTGTACGGCAGTGTTTCTAAACGGGGGCCGCCCCCAAAACGCGATAACCCTCTCAAAGGGGCGGGAGCATATCGAAAATAAAGGTTAAAAAAATAATTTCTGAATAAAAAAAACAAATATTTTGATATAAAAAAAAATACAGATTTACATTGATATGATTTTTATATATATCTGAAAAATTTTCATCAAAATAAAGATTCTCTTGAACGCTCATTAGTTATCTTGATCCTATAATTTTAAAAAAAAATATTTGTTTGTTTGCGGTAATCCTACGAGGAGATTTTTGACGTTTCTTTTAACCTAAAATATTATTTTTCCCGGCTTTCGAACTTATGGTATGGTTACCTGCACCCCTTTTTTTTAGAAGTTGTAAATTATATAAATTTGTTGCGCTTTTTTCACAATGTGAAGAGTTTTATGATACATGGATAAGCATATGAGCACTTTGAAGGATTAATTGGCCAAGATTTATTTTAAGAGTATACTGAAACATATAATACAAAATCGTTAATTTGGGAAAACTGTTTATTTGTTCCCAAATGCCCTTGACAGAGAATCCTCGAATATGACGGTCTTAATAGGGCTAAAATGAATTGACATACGTATCCCCTTTTGGAGAGCCAAACTTTTTTTAGTATCAAAAAGTACTTGTTTTTTAGACGAGTTCCCAGCACGACCACTATTTTTCAAAAATATTTTCTTGAAGATGCTGCATTTTCTCCCATGAATAACTTAGTGGTTTTAATTATATGTTGTACGATTTATGGTTCATAAATGTAAATGAGCAGAAATATAAAAAATGGACATCTGATCTCTCTGAAGGGTTGAAGTTTGATCAAACAAGGGAACACTTGCTGAAATAATAATGCATATTAATCATGTAAGCGAAAGTAAATTTGAGAAAAGCAATAAACATGAAACGAAAGGAAAATTTTCAATAGCTACATTAAGAACTTTATCAAAAAACATGAAGCCATAAGTGTACCGCAAAATGCACTTCACCCTGTCAAAAAGACACAAGCAAAAAAAAAGTTCAACAGGATATTTGTCGATCTTAAAAGGACATTAAAATTACAATAACGTGAAAAAAATTTGACGGGTTTGCCGCAAATAACTTTCCTGTAATGAAAGCAAAAGTTTTGTGATTTGTGTCCTTTATTAAAGTCACGCACATTTGGAACAATTTAGTTAAGTTTTATTGGATATTTTCTCAAATTATGAAAGACAAATAGAAAAATCCTTGAAATAGGTAGTATATTTTCTCTTGTTAAATTATTCACTGAAATTGTGATTTTTATCTTGTATATTGAAAATAATTATAAAAAAGAATTGGGGTGCACCTCGCGACCATTAACTTTAAAAGTATCGAGTGCACAACCTGATCCGGGATTTCTCGCTTTAAATATTACAAAAAAAACACAATTGATTCATTAAATTTTATATTCTTTTTATTACTTAACATTTATTCTAAATGCTACTCAGAGGTTTTAAATTCAGTTCATTCAAAACCGTTTATAATATGAGTATTCATTTCAATAAATCATTTTACATTTTGTATACATTGTCATGCACTTGGTTTACTCTCCTTACAATTAAGCTTTTTATCAAGAATAATATTTATCATTTCTTAAAAAAAAAACTCGTGTAGAGGGTACCGCCAGTATAAGAACAAGTTTAATAATATCAGTGACTTCCATGGCTTGTCTTGGAGAGCAAAGTTTTTCAAAGGAAGGCTAAATTAGAAATTGACACTCAGAGTTATTTTTTTTTTATTTAGCTCAGATCTATATTTTTTTCTTCCCAAAATAGCCATCGCAGAAAATCCGGATTCACAAAGGTATGATGTTAAAAAAGGTATAGTATACAAATGCTTTTGTTTTCAGTGCAGAAAATTCAGCATCCATCTCTATCCAGATTTCAAAGAGTGATTTATTACAAAATTCTTTAATTTCGCACTAGATGTGAAATCTATGAAGATCTCTTTCGGCAGTTGAGAGCCATTCTGAAGTATTTTGAAATGGATCCCTAACCCATTTGTAACTCTATCAATTTGCCCTCGTCTGTGTACTTGTTGGTGCTTTTTATCGTCGAATGCTCGCTGGGTTTAAAAATATATCTATGATTTTGTTTTAATCCACTGCCGTAAATACTTTAAAACCGTGAATTACAATTAACGCGTGAATTATGAAATGTACATTCAAAGAGATTCGGGTTAATCGATTCGGCCAGACTGACTAGAATTGTACGAGGTCAAGCATTTTACATGTTTTGTGCGAGCGTCTGTTATGTTGCCTTGACTCATGAACTTTCGCGAGAATGCCAGATGTAATGGATATGATAAAGACACATAGATAGGCTATTTTTTAATGACATTTGTACTTTTTTGAAATGGATCTTGAAGGAAAAAAATCTTTAATTAAATATTATTTCTCAATCTGTTTCAATTTAAAATTAGCGAATGAAAATAACCTAATTTACCTATTACTTAAAAGTAATTTACTTAAAATATATATTACTAAGTATTAAATTTTTTATATATGTTACCCTTTTTCTTATTAATACTGAATAAAGAACAAGTTTAATAAGTATTACGACTATGGGCTTGTCTTGCAGAGCAAAATTTTCAAAGTTTTTTTGAAATTGACCCTCTGAGTTCTTTTCTATATTTTGCTGATATCTATATTTTGTCTTCTAAGCAGTCACGCATTTTGCAATATGTTTGAATTTAAAAATTAGAGAAAAGGGAAAATAACATAATAATTATCCTATTACATAATTTTTTTTTTTCTTTAAAAATAACATATGCAAAATTTCATACTTATGTTATTAATTTGTACGGTTTATAATTAAGATCGTGTATTGCAGCTTAAGCTTCAAAGTGCATTATTATTGCATTCAGTAATTTATTAATGTATAAGGGGGCGATAAAAATTGTGATTGAAAAGGGGGCGCGATAAAATTGTGATTGAAAAGGGGGGCGCCAGTATTGAAAGTTTGAGAAACACTGTTGTACGGTTTATATTTTATATCTTGATAATTTTTGTACGGCCGATCATAAGTTTCGCTTCCAATTACCAACCGTTTTCCATGCAGGAACGCTTATGTGATGTAGTGGGGGAGGGGGAAAGAAAAAAGGAGCAAAAATAATCTGGAAAAAGTAAATCCTTTGCAAACATTGGCATGGTCCTTTTATTGCATTCCTAAGTCTTGGAATAATTTTACGGATAGCAGTGCAAAGAGAAGATCGTACTTCGCGGGAAGACGTATATATACGTCTGGAGAAATAAAGGCTTTGGCTTAGCGAGAAGCTTATATACACGGCGGGTGCTTAAGAGGTTAAGTTGTATCGTAGCTTTAGCGTCAAAGTATAGCATTATTGAATTCAGTACATTATTATTGTATAGGGGGCGACAAAATTATGGTTGAAAATTAGGTCGCGAGTATTTCAACTTTGAGAAGCACTGATTTAATCTTAACACTGTGTGTGTGGTTTGCGTTCTGATAAAAAATAATTAAACCCTTTTTAATTTAAAAGAAATAGATCACTCAAAATAATGATTTCATATTTTTCTTTGAAACAAAACCATTCAGAAAGGAAAGGGACCTTTTGGTAAAAGACACAGACTATTACCTTTGGTTATAAAGAAATGTCTTTCTGTGAATTACATTTCAATCCATTGTAAGAAACGATCCCCAGGGGTGGTGTTAATGACTCAGTGATATCAATAGTTGCAAAAAATCTGAAAGAACTCAGAGAATCTTTGAGGAAGAGAGCCATTAAATGGATGATATATTTATTCAATCTTCTTTATTCCCATTCTTTTTTTCAGACCATTCTCTGGGGACACTGAGTTCTTTCGTAAGTATTTCATCCATTGGTATATTTTAACTTGTGGAAAAAGATAGCGTGTTTTACTAGAATGGAAAGTAAAGATCAACACTATTGAGTTCCAAAATAGTTAGGAGTATTTTCTGTCATTAGGCAGCAATACGAGAAAATGTATTGTTGGATACAAGCAATAAAAGCTTATCAAATAGACAGATGGTTGTATCAATACTATATTCTTTTTGTTCCTTATATGAACAGGATATATATGTTACCCTTCAAATTATTAAGGGCTATTTAAAAAATTCAATCTTTTCTAAGATATTTTTGCAGCTACAAAATAATTATCATCAACAATATTTTTTTCTATGCAAGTGCTTTTATATATATATAGATATATAAAGACAAAATTTGTATTAGGAATATACTTTGATATTTCGAAATAATGATTATAAATATTTCAATTGATTTTTGAATGTTTTGAAACTGCCCTCTATTTACAAATTTTTCAAGAAGATTTATTAATATTTTTTTTTGTAATCCCATAATTACTTCTAAATTATTTACGATACTATTTGGTTAATATTTATCTTCATTCATAAATTGTGAAAAATACACACACACATATATATATATATAGTAATATAAAATAAAAGTGAAGAAGTACTAGAACCTACAGTGCTAAAGCAGGAAGAAATTGGAATTCACCAAACACAAGAAATGTAGATACAAAAAAGTCTTTGGACTAAACTGGAGACTTATTATGATATTATGATTTCTAAAGCTGTCACTGAATTATATATATATATATATATAACAGTAATAAAAAAAGTAATTCCAGATTTTCATGTATGCACAAATGCAAAGGTTACTTAAAGTATCCGACTACGTCTGGAACCGTGATTTTTTAAAAGCTTATAAATAGATAATATTGATGGTATTTAGTGTCACTTAGATTACAAAATGTATATCAAATTGTTTTAAGAATATTATTACAATAAAAAAATTATTTAAGTACAATATTTTGACAAAAAAAGAACATAGAATACCGATTTTCAAAACATTCATTTTTATGAAAAATGCTTCTATTATAATAATATTTTGCCTGTATATATCTTAGACCTCTGTACAAAGGCTCAACTACAATGTTTGATATATATAACTTAAACGTGGATTTATCATTATTTTATTACAACAGAGGGGAGAAATTTTAAGAAAAACAAGCCGATAAAAAATTATTTTAGTTGGTGGTAATACTGAAAATGTAATGTGAATTTTTCAAAACTCTTAGTTCAGACTCTCTGGAGAAGTCTTTATTTTATATAAGCACACACACAAAATATTATTATTATAGAAGCATTTTTTTATAAAAGGAGAACGTTTTGAAAAAAAATATTCAATGTTAATATTTTGCTAAAATATTATATTTAAATAAACTTTTTTGTCACAATATCCTTAAAAAACTTTTATACATGTATTCTAATCTAAGTGACACTAAATATCATTAAAAGTATCTATTTATGCGCTTTTTTTAAGATCATGGTTCCAAACTTAGTTGGATACCCTAACAAAATGGGAAAAAAAAAATGAAATGTTATTATTTTGTAAAGAAGTTATTATTCCGATTTATATATTAATGATTGAACATTTTCTTTTGTTTCCTAATAGAGAAATGCTGTACAAGTAAAATTTCTCTTAAAAACATTAAAATCAGCTTAAACTTGGATAACCAAAATAAACAATAAAATCTAAAATATATTCAAGTATATAAAATGCTTAAAATATTGAAAGATAAAACGCAGTACCTACAACAATGTAGTCAATCTATATATTTTAAATCGACTTCCGTAAGTAAACCTTCCTATTATTGTGTTATTAGTATTTTTTATCAAGTTTAAATGCAGTGCTTGTTTCGCTTTAAATATTATGTAAACACAATTTTGAGACGTACAGTATTTAAAACATTTTAAATATTTGAGCATTCCTATGGGATCAGCAGCAGTACCCAATATGTTCAAAATCAAAAACATTCGAATAAATTTTTAATTTAATCGTTTGAAAATATTTCATGTAGAGTAACAAAAACAAATTAATACTCTAAAAATATCTATAAATTTGAAAATAAAATAAAAATATTTAAAAAAATAAAGATAAAAACAAGCCATAATTACAAAGATTTAAAATAAGTTGATGATTGGAATTATTTGATGTTTTTGCCAGTGTATGTAAAAATATTTAAGTTGGGATTAGTTTTAATCTACTTGTTTCCAGAGAAAATTTAGTTAACTGTAGAAATTTCGGGTTATTTATTAAAATAATTTTAACCCCTATTTATTCAAAATTTTGATAATAAAAAGTAAAAAAGACTATATATATATATATATATATATAAATATTAAATAATAAAATATATATATATATATATATATATATATATATATATGTATCAATCCAAAAGCCAAATGTATGTAATCCAAACTATCACCTATAATTGTAAGAAATGAACATTTTAATTCAAATATGCTTTCTTAATTTATAGAAATTACAAATTTAACTTCTTAGTTAATGATGCAAATTCATTTATACGTTGATGCAGTAACAATTAATACACTTGCTTTTATTATTAAGAATTGAACTATGTATCATGTTAAGATTTTATTCATAAATTTAATTTTTGAAATACTTAAACTACAATTTTATTCACTTTAATGAAAAACAATTACACATGTAAATTTTCCTTTTAATATTTAAACTGACAACACCTTCTCAATACACGTTCCTTAATTACTAAATTGATGATTTCTTTAAAGACTGTTGTTCAATAAAACTGCAAAAATAAGTTTAATACATTCAGTTGACTTTTATAAGTAAACAATCTATGTACAAATACATATGCCAATAATTAAAATAATCCCAGGACATATTGAATCAAAATATGCTATTCTTAATTATCAAACATAAATTGTGTTGTGTAATTACTCTGATAAATCATTAAATCTTTATTTTTGAGAAACCATTGTGTAAAGTGTTTTTTTGATACACCAATGTTTAATTGATATTCAAAATCAATATTCAAAAGCAACTTCTCATTTTGCTTATGTTTCATCAACTCAAACCATATATCATAAAGGGAATCAGGCATTATTTTCGAATTCTTTTTTAATCAATTCAAATTTTACTTTAGAATTTTCTTCTAAAGCTTCATTAATTTCCTTAAATTGCTGATGAAACTCCATAATACCATATGGAATTGATCCATTCATTCAATTAAACATGTTCTTCTCCTCCCCTACCGAACAAAACATCTCCATTTCTCTGCATAAACATAGACTTTATCATTTCTCCTTTATTTTACTATGCATTTGAACCCTCGTAAACAAAGCAAAGCCTCGAACAGCAGCCCAGATTATTAATTTGGATGTTTAACTGGAAGGTAAATGCTTTCTCAGATGAACTGACGAATATGTAAATGAAACTTCATTTGAATGTGTCATAATGCAGGATTTTCTCATAGGTTGCTGACCGCATTTCTGCCAGATGATTTCCCCAAAAGGACAAGTTTGAATTAATATCATATCAATTGGGATTTGAATAATGTAGAAAGATATAATTAAATGCAAATCCCCGTATATATACATATATATTTAAAAAAAGGAATATGTATGCTTTCTATAGTAGCTAACTCGAATTCACTTAAATTTGTGTGAACTGAGAACACGTGTAGGATGTATTGAATCAATTTGAAAATGGATGAGAGAGATAATTAAATATTACTTTTGCTCAAAAAAGTGTTCTGAATGACAATTGAATTTGTCTGGATGCATGTACGTTGCACATTGTATTTTCCTTTATTCTTAAATATAACTCTCATTGTAAAACTGCACTGTTAACAATATAATAAACAAAATCATATGCTGCAAGAATTTAAAATATGGGGGCATTATTCAATTTATAGTCTTTGCTAAAAGTACAAATGTAATTACATTTTCATTTTTATTTTTAATGTTCCTGAATTTGCAAAGGTTATTTTTTATGAAATTATTTAATCTAATTTTGCCAATTTTATAACTAAAGCTATATTTCATTACCATAATACGAATGTCGCTATCTTACATGTCGGTACATTTTATCCGAAATTTATCTTTCTTCTTTAAGCATATTAAATAATTTTAAATTTCCTATAAGACATGTAATTTATAACTGTAACACCACTGGTATAAATTTCATTTGTTTAAAACTGAGGTAAAATTAAAACAAATATTTATTGAAAAATATAACAAATATTTGCATATACACTATTATTAATATTGTGTTATTGCAAAAAGGAAAATGTTTTGTAAAACCAATAGAGGGTGGGATAATTCAGATACTTTGGTTTTGAAATAGCTTTATTTTCAATTCAGTTTATGCTGAGGAGTCAGGTGGCCTACTCAAACTAGCCACTTTATTTTGACCATGGTAATCGGTATTTAAAAAAAAGGTTGGTTCGAGGCATGCTAATATGGACGACAAATCTAGATAATGTCTTGTCTATAGAGAAAGAACTTCCCTTTTACCAAAAGAAGGATGTTGTATATTCTGAAAAAACAAATACGTAGAAATACATTTTCTTCTGCAGAGATACAGCGTAAATGCACTGAGGGGAAATGAGGTAAGATTTCGGTCATACCACTTCTCTGATAAAACACTACTGATTCTAATATTTTGCAGTAGAAGGCAATGTTATTCAATAGCGTGCAAGCTAATAACGCAAAGTATTTGTCAAGAGTGAACGAACAGGATAGTTCATCTCTGCAGCGTCTGAAAAAGAATTACGAGATTAGTGTTACTGTCAGGACTGCCTGGTAGGCGTTGCTTACTTTAGTGAACTTACTGCATGAAAGAAAGGTTGCTTGAGCGATTCAACTGTAAAAGGTATGCGCAGAAGATATATACAGAAATGGGTACAGAGGCCAATCCTGTAGATAAGTTATAATGTTCTGTCCACGTACTGGGGACAATCTATTACACCTCTATTTGGGTGAGGAGCTCATTCAAAATTTCTTCGCCATGTGGATGAAAGAATGTCACCCGATGGTGAGATCTTATACCATGGGCCACTTCTGGTTTCGAATTGAGTTTGGATTTCTGTGATTCATCTGTTCTAAATACATCAACAAAATAAACCGTATTTAACTTATGATAAATTCTATTTCATGATAAAAAATTCACTGTCACAAAATCTGGTTATGCGGCCCTGTTCGAATTCACTTCATCTCCAAATTATACTTTTCCGTATTTGGAGAGTCTTATAGACTCCCAATCAACTTTTAAAGTAGTCAGGCAACAATGGATACAGTACATTTTATACGCAATTCACAAAATTTTGAGCATTGTTTCTTTTCACTTACCCAACATGTAGGAAATCTTTTCTAATTTGAATCACTTAATACTCGAGCCTTTGAGGTTTAGCTGTTTGGATATTTCATTTAGCGTTGGGTTTTCTCGCTTCTTTCAAGCCAGGCAACGCATGTTGGAAGTATTTTTTAATCAGCAACCTGAGCTTAATGTAGTTGTTATTTGCTTTAATTAAATAAATCAAAACAATAAATCATGAATAATAAATAATTATTAACGAAAACAATTAGTAATAAACTAAAACTTTTTGAAGAGCACTTATAAATATATTCTTTTACAAAACATAGATTGTTATTTGTAATTTGACATCTTACACACCTTCAGCTTTTAAAGCCTAAGACTGACGCCATTTTACCACTGAAAATAAAATACTAATTATCTTGAAACAGCGTATTTGAATCTAATACTGCTTTCAGTAGCTCAAACAAGAACTCACTACAAAAGAAAGCGATACACATATAAACGTTTGAAACAATAAGATGACCGAGCTCCAGTGCGTTCATAACCCAGTCTAAGTGTACAAAAAGAATTTAGAAATTTTCTTTAATTCGCACATGACTCCCTCATAGTTGTGTTTTCTCAAATAGTAATTACTCAAATTGCGCTTTTAATATCATTTTCACGTGTTTTTCAGATAACTTTATAAATAATGATTTTTAATTATTTAAAATTTTTTAAACATCAATAAGAAAATTTTCTTTTTCTTAGGAATTTTTTTATTTACATTTTTTTCTGTTAGTTCTTAGTCATGTAAGTTTACATAATCTTAAAAATCCACAAGAGTGCAGTTTTTATTATTATCAATACTTTTAAATCTTAAAACAATAATAAAATTATTGTATACGTATATAACTTCTTATATTAATATATCCTTCATCTATTTTAATTCATTGTGTGTCATATACGATGTCTTTTGTACTGACATATTTATTTGAATTACGTTCTAGGTTAAAAATAAGGTTCATAAATTTTAACAATGGTAGTGAAGTAATAGTTACGAACAATATGATTGTGAAGAATACTTGACATTTCCGAAAATCATTGCATACACAAATTCAATTACTGACATGGACAGAGTGAATATGCGAACTACGTCTATATTTCCATTTCACCATCGATTTTCGTTTATACGTGTTTGGAATTCTATCAGTGTTTGATATTTCACCAAATTGAGATAAGGTTTGAAAGATTCATATGAGTTCAATTAATACTTAACTCCTTTTTTAATTTTTGTTAAAAAATTTAAAAGGTAGTTCAGAGACAAAAACGAAGGATCTATCATCAAATATAGATATGACAGTAGAAATTTGATTTTCATCCCAAAAGGTTGTATATAATTCTAGAAAGGAAATAGTATTGAAGAATGCAAATGGCCAAATTGTATCTTAGTACATTATTTTTGAGAGAATTTTTTTAAAATATTTACAGCTTTTTTTATTTTTTTAAGTTGTAGAAATTTATTGTTTTGAATTTTTTTAAAAATGTAAAAAGCTTGATAATACATGATAAATGTTGGATCTGTAATGTTGAGTAAGAGTAAAATGATTTGAATATTTTAGTAATGCTCTAAATAATTAGTGTATAAGTACTTATTGAAAAAATAATGTTGTACAGTAGATGCTAAGATACAAAAGTCATCTGTGTATTTATTACAAATATAAAATAAATGTTAATTAAACAAACATTTTATAAATAAATTTACAGCCTTATCTACGAACAGTATTATTTACTCAGTCGTCTCAAACTTTTTAATATTTGTGACCAAATTTTTAGTCATACTTTTCGTTGTCCCCGTACAAGCAATATATTGAACACATTTTTATTACATTTAGACGCTAAAACTACAGGTTGACGCTACAAGACCTTTATACTACAACACAATTATAAATCGTGCTAATTATCAGGCTAAATATTAAGAAGTTTTGTATATGTTTCTCTTAAGTAATAGATATTTAAAGAAAGTTCCTTCTTTTAAGGAACCGTGATTTTCTAAAAAGCTCATAGATGGAAAATTTTCATAAAATTTAGTGTCATAGATTATGTATAAAATTGTAACAAAAAATATTGAAATACAATATTTTGGAAAAAATTAACTTAATATAACCACCGTTTATAAAAATGTTCTTCTTTTTATAAAAAATGCTTCTATAATAACACACTATTTGGGACATATATAAAGAGTAAAGACTTCTCCAAAAAGAGTCTGAACTCAGAGTTTTGAAAAATTTACATTATTTTGGGTACCACCAATTAAAAAAAATTTTATCGGCGTTTTTTTCTTTAAAATTTCTCCCTTCTGTTGTTGTAAAATATTGATAAATCCACTTCTAACATATATTTCAAAAATTCTAGTTGAACCTCTGTACAAAGGTCTGAGATATATACAGGCAAATATAATTATAATAGAAACATTTTTTTCATGAGAAAAGAAGAATGTTTTGAAACTGGTCATTCTAAGTTCATTTTGTCAAAATATTGTGCCATCATTTTTATTGTAACAATACTCTTAAAAACAGTTTTATATACGATTTCACAATCTAAGTAACACAACTTTGTCATAAATATTTTCCATTTGTAATACTATACAAAATCACGGTTCAGTAATAGTCGGACAACATAGTAAAGGTATAAGCAGGTAAAGTTTGTGTCCAGCGAGAGAAATTTTTTAATACTAGAAATCCAGTACTCTTGGTTCTTTTCTATATTTATACTTTTATATCTTTCTAAATTTTAAAATAGAACACATAAGTATAATAATAGAAAAAGAAATAATTTCAATTTCTAATACTAATCCTTTCTTTTGAAAAACTTTGTTCAGTAACGGTAGACATTGGGAGTCAAGAAGTAGTATTAAACATGTTCTTAATTTAAATTATTAATTAACTGACAAAATTAATAAGAACACATTACAATATTAATCAATTTATTTGTAAATAATGTCAGAGTAAATGTGTATTTATTTTTATTATATCAGAATGCATATTTGTTTTGCTGCATTTAACACTAGAAATACTGAAATTTAATATATACCTATATTGCTCAAAATCAGTCAGAATGGCACGTGTGAAAAGAATATCTATTATTATTAAATAAATTTTGGCAAATTAATTTTTAATGGTTTTAATATTATTTACAGTCATACAACAAGTTAGTAGTAAATATTAGAAATAAAAAATGCGCCATTTGGGAAAAATGTATTCTAAAAAAAGAAATGTGTCATTATATACTTAAGTATTTTCTAATTGGAATTAAAAAGCAGTCAAAATGACTTCCTTAGGCAATCTAGTGTTAAGAAAGTAGAAATTATTATTTTTGTAATGGAATTTTATTTTGAATGTTCATGTACTTGCGTCCTCCTTCCTCAAAGTTTGAAAATCACTGATTTAAATGTTTCTGGCATTGAGTGCATTTGAGATTTAGGAAATCTTTTTACTAAAAGCAATTTCATTTTAGTTTTAATTATAATGTCTGCTCAATCCTATTACTCTCAAATATGATTAAAATCATGCAAAAATTTTTTAAAATAAACACAGTTTCTACTCTTATCAAAAAATGAGATATTATTGGTTTGTTATTTCTTTTAATTTTAATTTCAAAATATGAGCTATTTATTAGGAAAATGTAAAGCCTGCGCCTATATACGCAGATGTAATTGCTTCAAATTGAGCTAGAGAAACACAAATTTTAAGATAAACATTTTGCTTTTACTACCGCTAAATAAGATTTTCTTAAAACATTTTTTATTAATACACTCAAAGAAGTTTTAAAAACGCAGAATAAGTGGCAATAACCAGAAAAAGGAGTAAAAATTTTAGTTTTTAATTGCAACAGCATTTACAGAACTATGAATAATGCTGAGTATACTTTATTTTCTGTGCATACATATTTTCTTCAAATCTGCTGTTAATTCTAAAGTGTTTCAAATAAGTACCACAATGATATTTTTAAAATAAGTTTTTGCTGCGTATTTTCAGAAGAAAATGAAGAATAATAGTATAATATTGGGTTGGAGGGAAAGTTCTGTCGTATTTTTAAATAGGCAGGTGATTTTTGTTGTAAAATAAAAAACGTATCTGGCTAGTGAGTCATTCGGATTTTTTGTTTTTTAGATGCTGTATACTATAAAAGAGTCCTTTTTACCGTTCATCATTTACTTGTAATATTTAAAATTGAAAAACGTGTCAGTAGTTACAGTGCATTTACGACACTGCATTTTGTATGAATTCCAAAAAGGAAGCAACGCATCGGTTGCATGTAAAACTTATGTGTGGTATTTGGAAAGATATTAAAAATGTTCGTACTTGTCAGATGGTTTTAGCAAATTCGTTCCGAGAACTGAGCCTCCCAAGACAGTAATCGATCTGGATGACCATCCAAGATCGATAATGATGTTGCGATCCATGTTGAAAACCGCATCCATCATTCATCATACAACTGTTGAAGATCACGGTAAATCTCTTGGGTTTGTGTTAAAGCGAAGTGTTTGGGTTCCATGAATTAACGGAAAGGAATTTGTCTCTGTTCGTGTAGAATGTGTTCATCACATCTGATTAGACACAATGTGGAGCCGTTTTTGGACAAGCTGATTACTGGAGATAAAAAGTGGATTCTTTACGAGAATATTAAGAGAAAAAAATCTTACTGCAAACCAGGAACATCATCAGCAACAGTAGCAAAACCAAATATCCATCAACGAAAAGTACTGCTTTGTTTGTGGTGGGACAGGAAAGGTCCAGTGTACTACGAGTTGCTGAGACAGGGAAAAACCATCAACGCGAATCTCTACTGTAATCAACTGGATAAATGAATGCAGCTATTAAAGAAAAAAGGCCAGCAATAGCGTCCAGAAAAGGAATAGTGTTCCACCACGGTAACGCTCGACCACATTCTGCAATGGTGACACAACAAAAACTGAATACGTTAGAATGGGAAGTCCTTGATCATCCACCGTATTCACCTGACATTGCACCATTTTATTATTACCTGTTCATATCTCTGCAAAATTATCTAACGGAAAAAAATCCAAGTCTTTTGAAAGTGTTTCTAAGGCAGTTGCTGACTATTTTAACTCCAAGGACGAGAACTTCTACAAAATAGGAATTTATATGTTACCTGAAAGATGGCCAAAAGTTGTAACAAATAATGGAGCATATATAATTGATTAATATTAAACACATATTTTTATAAATGCATTCAAATGTTTCTTTAAAATACGACAGAACTTTCCCTCCAACTCGATATTATCCACCTTAAGTTTATGAATCATTTTAGATTGTTATACTTAACACTAGTTTCCAAGTCATTTTGACTGTTTTTTAATTAAAATTAGAAAAACATTTACGTATATAATGACACAATTTCTTCGACATTTTTAAAATACATTTTTCCCATATGAAGCAAATTTTTTTATTGTTAATATTTACTACTGACTTGCTGTATGACTGTAAATAATATAAAAAATATTAGAAATTAATTTTAAGCAAATTTATGTACACAACAGTTATTACTTCACAATGCAGTCATTCTGACTGCCTTTGGGCAATATAGGTATATACTAAATTTCAGTCTGTCTAGTGTTAAATGATGAACATTAATTTTTGTTAAATTATTTTAGTTAGCAAGAAGAATTTTCCTTCATAGCATTGATTTAAAAAGCAAAACAAAGCATAAAAATTTTTAAAAATATATAAAAATTGCAAAAAGTCGAAAACCCCTTTTCGTGTCATTATCATTTTATTAAAGCAATCGTAAAATCTAAAATTCCACAGTGTCTAAAACGCCAATCCATAGCGGAATGACAAGGTCAAACCTGCTATATTGATTGTGAGATTTTATTACATATTTTTTCACATCTATATGTTCCTTATTGTTCAATAGTCGTAAAAAAAGTTGTTATCAACAAAAAATTTACAGTACACATGTTGGGAGTTCAATTGTTTGATCACTAAATGTTATGATGGAAATGTTCATCATCATGCAAACAAAGGCTAATTATCTAGATAAGAACCAAACTAAATGCGTTGAAGAAGAGTTTTCTATAAATTTCGATTCATAATGAACATATAAATTTGCTGAATGATTTATACAACGTAGATGAAATATTACAACAATCTGTCCCAACTACATTCATATTCTACAATGGATTCACTGAAAAGTAAATTTATCAGAATAAATGGTAATAAAATAATTTAAACAAATATATACATGGAACACATAATCGAATCTTTGCACACATTATCTAATTAACTGTTACTTTTACAGAGTTATTAATATATCAATTATGTGTATATCAATAAGAAATTATAAGATCACTAACGAGATAATACATTTCCGAAGAAAGATAATATGCAAATTTTTATCGTGAGTATTTTAAAAATAAAAATCTCTGTGTACTGTTTGTAATATAAAAAAATAGCTTAAATTTTATTAAATCGTCATCTTTTTTCTAAAATCTAAACAAAATGTTTACTAAGAAATTGAAATACCACCAGAGAAAAATGACGCATTATGCATCGCGCTGTAACTAATGAATTTAACATATTGAAATATTAAAGAGTTTGATAATTGAGACATTTTAACTAAATTATAATTTAAGGGGAAAAACATGAATACATAAATAAAATACAATAGTGTAGAAAATATACATATTTTGAAATTTCACTTTAGCGTTAATAAAAAATTCAAAGTTTTACCGTTTATGTCTTATTGAACTTATAGTAATAAAATGAATTAAATATATATTTTAAGATTAGAAAACACTTGCTTATTTACAACTACTTTCTTAATTTAGAGGCATAAAGAATTTTTAAGGACAATTTTCGAACTAAAACGTTAACTAATGTCCATGTAAGATGAAGGTCACGGGCAGAAAACTCCATTATTCAGGGTAGTTTTAGGAGGAAGGGAAAGGGATGCTGGCTCCGGTTTGGTTCCCTCCACTTGAATAAAGTTAAAATTATGAGGTCATTCACCTGTGACCCTCATGTTGATTTAACGTGCGTTTATTATAGAGCTCTCACTCTTTAGTTATTGACAGATTTTTGTTAAAATATAAAACTAATTTTGTGTAGTAAACATATCGACCAAAATCTTGTGAACTTAGCCATTCGGATAGCAATTCCGTAAATGTTACGTAACAATTTCAATCTTGAAAACTCCCTACAAACGAAATACAAATTTGGTAAAGCAAGTTAAATTATGCCTTAACTTCGAAGTGTTTTTAAAATTTCTATGAAAAAATTGTATCAGCTAGTTCTCAAATAATAATAATAGGGAAAAACATGAAAAAATGAAGCTGTTTTAATTTGAATTTCAGTCATTTTCTTGATTGTTGCAGAAGTGCAACATTACGTAGTAGTGCTGTAAATTACAAAACTTTTTTTTATATGAGGATTTATATTATTTATCATAAAATGCTTAAATTTCTTACCTGATAATTTATTTCGTCAATAAACCAGAGGAAGCATAAAATATAATGGATTCTTTTCATAGCAAAAACACAGTTCTTGAGGCATTAGAGTTTTAAAATTTGTTGTTTTTTGGAAAAATTATTTCCATCTAGTGCAAAATTACATGTTTTTGGTTGAGTTATCTTTTTTTCCTTAGATAAGTATTTGTAGGTAAAAAAAAAAAGTATTGAGTCTGTTTAATTAAAATAAATCATATGTTGCAGAAATGCAACAGTTCGAATTTGGGTTAATTGCGACCAAATTTCTACTAATTAAGTTTAATATTTATAATGTTTTTGTGATTCATTCTTAAAAGTAATAAATGGATAATAGAACAATCGATGATCTAAAATTACATGGATAGATTCCTGAAATGAAATGTTCACTTCATGGCTTGTTTTTTTTTTAAAACAGTAAGATGTCTCCCAAAAAGCCCTAAGTAATAATTCAAAGATTGATTTTTTAGGGTTTATGATATAATATATTTTATACTCGTATAAATGTTAAGTATATTTAAACTTTCAAGTCAATACCACCCCCATTTATTATGAAATTTATTAATTAACTATTTTTCTTTGAAAAATGATAAATTATTATTGCAGACAGTAATTGTTTTCATATTTTATTTACTTTACCTATAAAATGTTTTTTGGAAGTAATGCAAGTCTAAACTTCCACCTCTTTTAGGTTGTTTTTTAAATATTTGTTACATTTTTTAAAAATTTAAATTGTAACAGTATTAAAAGAAATATCGGAATAATTCCTTTTAAAAGGGTATAATATCAATTAATGGGACAATAATTTTTTAAAAAAAAATATAGGTTTATAAGATACAAGCACTGGGGATAATATATCAACTCAACACCAAAACATAACATCCCCTTCATTTACATAAAAAATATACTGCCCGAATGATTTTTTTTAAAAACAACTTTTGGAACGCAATTTAAGCCTTTTTATTAATCTCTACATTAAACATATTTATCTACTGAATTCAAATATTTTCGAAAATCAATGGGTTAAAAATTTTTTCGGATACAATTGACTTTCGAACAGTTAAGGATTTTTTAATTACAATCATCCAAAAAATTTCCCAGTGGCGGGTATCGTTAGAACTTGATAGATGATGGGGAGAGTCTAAAAGAACAAGGGGTGGGGATTAGGGGGAGAGATTCTCGTTATGTAGTGGGCGGAACAAGATTGGCAATGGGGAATGGTATACGCGATGTTTGTTTACATCGCAAAGAGTTTTTCGAATGAAAATGGACTGCTGACGACTGTTGTGATTTTCAAAGGAAATGTTGGTTTCTCTTTTTGATAACTTTTTAGATTAATGACTAATCTTAAAGAATATCAGTGAAACATATTTATTCAAATATAAAATTTAAACCCAAATTTTCCTCAAAAGTAAATAGTTTATTTGATTGTTTTTTAAGAGTTTTAATAAATAAATTTCTTTTTTAAATCAAGTTAACAAGACATTTAAAAAATATTTTATGATGTCATTTTTTTCCTAAGAAATTGAATAATTTATATATCTAGTGCGCTATTTCGTTGTATGCTAATTTCTCCTATTTCTTTTTCTGTGTTTTTTTAAAAGATTTGGTTTCTATTTATTTGAAAAAAAAAAGTATGGGATTTTTTACCATACTTTTAAAGTAAAAAAAAACAAGCTAATGAGATCAATAGTATGTTTTTTTCTAAAATTTTACTACATTCCAAACATAACATTTTCAAAAAAAAATGACGCTGGGTATAAACTCAAAAAAAAAACTTTTAAAATACAACTGTGCATCTTATGAGTTTTAGAATCAGTTATTAATTTGTTGAAGATAACCCCAAATTCTCAAGAAAATGGGTTTATTTTTTAATATATCTTTGGTTTAGTTATTGATCTAAATAATACTAAATGACAATTATTGTTGCGAATAAAATAAATTTTATGAGATCCCTAAAACACATATACGGGAAATTTAAAACTACACCATCATCTCAATTTTGCTTTAAAGGGGGGTATTTAGAAAGGATATTTTTGCAACGTATTGTACCTTTTAAAATCTAAGTATTATGTGTAGTGTAAAGAAATTTCGTCTTGATTATAAAAGTCCAACTTTTTTGCTTGAAATATTAGAGATAAAGGATTCTACATCTAAAAGTTGTAGCCTTTCACTTCAATCTAAAGACTGACCGCTGTTCTTAATAGGAAAAACTTATAAATCAAGGATCCCCTTTTTTAACGTTTGTTAAAGGGGGCTCATTGACTTATTAAAAAGGGAGTGCACAAATGATTCTAATTCCGACACAAATCAGGGATGATTTGATGGATTGACTTTGAAAATTTTTAAAAAAAAGAAGGATTTAACTAAGAGGACCATTCACCAAAATATTTGCAAATAAGGCCCTAAAGGGTTGTAACCCCCTTTTATCCACAAATGTTTTAAAATAAATTCAGTACATTACATAACAGTTTTTCTCAAATTTTCTATTTGGGCCCAATTTTCAATTATAATTTTCAACCCCCCATTTACATAAACGACAATGTTTTAAAATTTAAAAAAAATGTACTTCGGGGTAAAACTACAATACGAATTTAATTATAAACCTTACAAATTAAAAAGATAAAATCTATATTTTGTATATAACTTGTTTAAACAAATCCCATGGGGTCACTAGTTTTATTAAACTTAGTATTTTAAAAATTTAAAGATCAAATAGTCACTAGTGACTATTTTTTCATTTAATTTATCAAAATTGAAATAATGATCAAAAAAATGATACTTTATAAAATATTTTGTCAGAAAAAAACCCCCACCAAGGCAGTTTTGAGCGTTGAGATCTAACAACAAAGACTTCATCCGGGGGAAATCAAGCCTGATTGGGGCGCTCAACCGGGCCTTTCCCTTTTGGGGGAATCGCTTTTGTGTATTTAGTTTTTTTTTACGACCGAATGTATATTTGCTCATTTTTTAGCAGATTAATAATTTTTTTAAAATTTTTTTTTAATTTTGACTTACAAAAGATCGCCCTTCTTTTTGGGTTCCAAGACACCCAGGACCACACACAGTTTTAGAAAGCTGGTTTATAATAAAAATATCCGTTTGAAACAATAAGTTTATTATACCCGCCCCCATAAATTCCATCATAGTTATAATTATTAAGGAAAAACTGTTTAATACAATCTTAGGTTGTTTAAATTAAATTATTCCATTTTTTTTTTCAAAAAACTTTTACTTTAAATATATACAGGGTTTGCAAGAAATAAGTTGCCCAATTCAGTGCTCTAGAATCCATCATATCGGTTCAAGAATTTGAACTACAGATAATTCAAATGATGCGCTTGACTTTTAAAAGAAAAAAAAAAGGGAAAAACCGCTATGGGTTTTAATCATTTAGCCTTATTTAGTACGCTTTAAAAATATGTGTCAAATATATAAAATAAAATTAATAAAACTGCTCAAATGATACCCTCCACTTTCAACGATGTGCTGTAATCGCAAAATCATATTTTCACAACGACGGGGAGAAAATTTCGGGAATACCAGATCAGGAGTGTTGAGGGCCCTTTTGATTGTAGATGTTGCCCTTTTAGATAAACCCACAACAAAAATCCATGGGGTCATATCCGGCTAACGAAGGTATACTTTTAAAAGACGTCTGATCATCATTGCATCAGTGAAATGCTGTTTTAGCAAATCCTTTACCCCGGGATAAAGGGAGGGATGCCATATTTGCATGAAAATTGAAAAACCTAGGCATCCACACTGTTAAGTTCTGGATTCAAAACCTCAGCATACATGGTACCATTTTCCTGTGATGGAACAAGTTTGGATTTTAAATTTTGGTTTTATTTCCCCTTTAAAAATAAGGGCCAAAAAATAAGAGGGATATAGCATTGGGCATCTTCGTAAATTGTTTGTAAGGCGGAAATCTTTTCCCCGCTGCAACAAAGTTCGGCTGGTTCTGGTAAAAATTTTTTCCAATAGCGCTTTTTCTTTCATCGTAGGTATAAAGAGCATGCAGGGAAAAAAAAAACTTTCAACGGCCTTTCTTTTAGCAAAAATTGTGCACTGAAACATAAATCCTGTTTCTGATTTTGAATATATGCAATAAGTACTTGTGTTGTAGCACAATCTATCGGAGGTATTTTGTATTATATTTTATTTAATAAACGTCAAGCTCATCATTTGAATTATATGTAGTATAATTTATATGTCATTTGGACCAATAGAATGGATTCTACTGACCTCTCAAGTGGGCAACTTATATCTTGCTAACCCTGTATCTTGTACTATTTTATGAAAGATTAATTCAGTCTTTGAAATTATAAAAAATATCGTGTATGGATAGGTTTAAAAAATTTGCAATATTTTTTCCCGTTTTGATTTTTTTTTTTGCAAAAAAATTCGTTTTAAAAAAACCCACAAATAAAACGTATGTTAAATATTTGAATGTGGGAACTTTTAAAAATAATGTTCTCGCAGTAATTACGGATGTCTTTTAAAACTAAGAATGGTATGCGTTAAAAGTTAAAGCAATCGTATTATTTCCCCGAAGTCGAATTGGGAGTTGAACGCAGGATTCTGCCTTCTAGAAAGTAGTCATATTTTTAAAAAAAATTCTTTTTTGGGAGCCTTTTAAAATCCAAAGAAGAATTCTTTAAAATCCATTTTTTTGGGCCTATAAGGCCCATTAAAATGATGTTCGCCCCATTGTTTTTAAAAAATAGAAAACAGTTATTTTTGCGTTGGTTTGTTTCTTTTAATTTCAAACTTCGAGTTTATTATTTTTTCCTCGGGAAATTTTTCACTTTACTTAATGGAAAATAAAAACCTAAGTCGTTGAAGATCGAATTCATTGGCTTGGTAAGTTTATTCAGAAATTTTTTATTTGTAAGAAACATGTTGAAAAAATTTTTTATTCACCATTTTGGGGTTTTTATGCATTAAAACAGTTCTAACAGCCCTAATGTATTGTCACCAAATGCAATGGTGAGTGGTGAATATTAACGTCGCACTGTTAAATCCCGTGGGTTTTTGGGGCGACGGACCCCAAATTTTGAACCATGGCCCAAAGGATTTGGACGCCCCGGAGCTGACCCCCCAATCTCGTAACTACCACACCAAGGGGAGGACGTTTCAGCTCGACAGATTTAACGTCCATCTCTGCCCACACCGGGTCTTTTTGGGGGTACTGGGGTTCGAACTCGTGACAAGGCAAGCCACGGTCCGATACCTTGACCACTGGGCTACCGCAAGCCCCCACCAAATGCAATAAAGCTGAATGTAAGATTGAAAATACCCCACAGTTTCAAAATAACAAGGGAAATTATGAACATTATTAAAATTGTTACATTTTTTTTTCTTTTTTGTAGTTTTGACATTTATAAATATTAATATCATGTAATTATTATGCATGCTTCTTATGCATATTTGAGAATATAAATATGTGGTTTCTGCGGTTGTTCAACATTTGAGTCTGACTTAAAGAATCACTTATTCGCTGTACTGTTTTTTTATTGGTTCTGAAAAACTTAATAAAGTTTAAAAAAAAGTATTTTTCTAAAATACAATTTCCCTTTAAAACTAAAAATGTCCGGCAGTGTCTATTGGATACCGAAGCCAGTTTCGTTTGTTTTCTTTTTTCTGCATTTTTGGGGGGATTTTGAAAATTTTTTGGGGACTTTTAGTCATTTTTTCCAAATTTGGGCACACAGAAAAAGGGGTCGTGGTTCTAGGGTAAATTGGGAGAGATTTTACAACTAAATAAATCTTGTACGTACATTGGTGTGGTATCCATAGGAAGGCAATTTATCATTACAAATAACGGTCGCTTAGCAAAAGATATTTCCCTTTTAAACCATTAGAGAAATAAACTTCCGGAAGTAATATTGCGCATTTATTTGATTTTGAATGCAATTTTTGGGGGGTTTACAGCAGAAATAAATCAGTTACTCTAAAATCGTTGTGTCTAAGGGATTAGTTACACAGCAGTTGCTATTACGCTCTGCTAATAAATCTAATTTCTGCAATTACGTTCATATTACACAAGTACTAAAAGTTTGAAAAATCAGATAAATACTGAATTTAAACGAATTATATATACAAATTCACAAAAAAGCACAAAGGGCGAAATTAAAGAGTGTAAATGCAATGCACTTAAAACAAATGTATGTCTCTTGCATGAAAATCGTATGCGGGAAATATAATATTATTTTTCGGATCCGAATTTTTATGGTCTCCTTGTGTTGCTTTCTAATCCCGTTCCCTGATGTAAATCAAACCAACCGATTCGAACCCGACCTTTTTGCAAGTTTTGTGACTTGTGGTTGGCAGCAACTGCAATGCAAAACACGAAACTATTTAAACTCGGCTCGTGTTAGTTTTTTTTGGGGGGAAATATATTCAAGTTTTTAAAAATTTAATAGAGAGGGCGGTTAATAATGTTGTTGCTACCTTTTTAAAAAATAAAAACGTTTTTTAATATTGGGGCTTGTGAAGAGGCTTGATTTTAAATTTATTTTTAAAAGGGTTTTTTGCAACTTTTTTTTTATGCCCCTTCGACACAATTTTTTCCCTTTTTAAAGAAAGCTTTTTTAAAAAAGTTTCTACCTTGAAAAAAATTTTTTTGTTGCCACTTTTATTTTCCCAAATTAACAAATAACCCTTAAAAATTTTGGTAAAACTAAAAAAAAAATAAAAAATTTAGGGTTTTCTGAAATGTGACACAAATATATATTATAAGAAAAAAAAACATACTGTAATAATAAGGATATTTTTATTTTTTAAATTAAGATGCAGTGCGGGTATCCATAAATTAAATATCTCAGATATAAACTCGACAAAAGTTTTCTTAATGTAGAGTGTGACAACCCTGCACCAGTATACAGGTCTCACAACAAGATGCAATAATGTTTATGAGGATGTCAATAAAGGTTTGAGGCAAAAAAGACCATTTTTCCGAAAGTATGACTTTTAACTCCTGGGAAGAAGGCTATTCTAAGAAATGGCCCTGTTCATCCCAAATCCTCTCATAACATCCCAACCAAGTTCAACAGGATTCAGATCCGGAGCTCCTGAGGAACAATTACTACGGTGAATATCCTCTTCATGAAATTCAACAGCAATATGTGGCTACGCATTATCGTCCATAAAAATGTAGTATATACTTATAGCATACACATATAGGCTCCAGGACCTAAACCCCATAGCGCTGTGAGTTATCAGTCCCCGTATCCAAGACGTATAGAAGTGTACGACTGTCCAACATTATGCCGCCCCACACAAGGATTCATTTGCCACCGAATTTGTTAATTTTTGTTTCGTAGGAGGGACGAAAGCGAACTCAACTTTTCCTCCCGATAAAAATTCTACGAGAATATCTTTATTGAATTTTGTCTATTCACTGAAAATAACATGCTCCCTTTTTGTGATTTCTACGATTGAGGGTTTTGTCTGCATTTTCTTGTTAAATGTAGTTCAAGGGATACACAAAACTGGACATGAGTTTGCAAGAATTTTGTAGACGATTTGCGTGGAAATTCTTATTACACATACAGCAGCAAGGTTACGTGCAAGCTGAGATGTCGTTGTACACCTATATCATCACTTGCTTAATGCTAAATACTCATTTTGACAGATGTAATCACTCTGTGGTAGCCTTCCTCGAACTTCCTGGTGATAGTGTCATTGGTTTCGAATCTATTTCAATGGCGGGAAACCAATTCCGGTAACACTTGTAAACCTTGAACTCCCTCTGCTTATGACTAGCTAGCTTCAAAGCCTATCAACAGCTCTCTTTCTCTGCAAATCATCTCAAGGATTACGAGGAGTCATTCTCCCAGTATACATGCTAACTTGTTTGTTTTAAGGCAATATTCATAAAATTGCAGACAGAAATCGCATATGCTTGAAAGGTCTCAATTCAACTGTTGTGAAAAACTAACGTTAAACAGTTACTTTTTTTCCTTAATTAAAGTTTGTTATTGTACTCCCTTTTTTTTTTTCTAATTATATAAAATTACAATTTCTAAATTTAGTTAAAGGGGGAAATTTTTAAATTTGTCAGAAAATGTTAGTGACGAAATTTTTGGGAAATTTGTATAAAACAAAGCTAAAAAATTGATTAAAAAACCTTTTCTTCCCAAATTCCAAAAGGAAATTAATTTATCAAAAGGGAAGTATGTCCGCAAACGTATCTACGTAAAAAAAACCCCAATTGGGTTTGAATGATAGTTGGGCAGTTTTAAAAAAATTTTTTTTTCCCCAAAAAAAATTAAAACAGCGTTTCTCAAACTGTGGTTGCCCCCCCTTTGGGGGGGACAACCTACAAGGGTTTTTAAACATATTGAAAAGTCGAGAAAAAAAATTTTTTAAAAAAATTATTAATTTATTGAAAGTAAACAAACAAAATAATCCTGAAAAATAAAAAAAAAAAATCGCACTTAAAAACCGATATTTTTAACACTTTAAATATATCGGTCTCAAGTTTTTTATAATTTTTTAAAAAATTACTAAGTTAAAAACAAGTTTATTAATTACCAGTGACCCCAGGCCTTGTCATATTATACAGGGTTCCCCCAAACCCCTTTTTTTATAAAGTAAATGGCAACTTTTTTTCCCCTTGATATGTGAACGGATCAAAAAACATATAGTGTCTGGGGAAGTTTTTCAGGCATATTGTGTATGCAGAACATCAAAGGTTCCGGATAGCTGGTAGTATTTCAGTGGGGGGCTGTGAAATCAGTCATTTGGTGAGTGAAATACAAGATGGAAGTAACCCGTGTTAAGCAGCGCGAATACATCAAAATAGCCATTCTCCGAAAATAAATGCGATGGAATGCCACGGGATTAGTGGGAGCCCGGGAATAATGATGCCCTACCCCGTACGTATCACGTGGAGGGGAAATTTTCGCTTTGACGTGTGTCAACAAGTGATATCAACGTTCGCGACGATCGGTAGTGCGGAGACATGGCACGTCCCGTCATCGAGCAGCTTATGGATTACTTTAAAGAATTTTTAGGCCCAGGTTTGTCATGTCAACTTTTGTGGTGTGTTGCCATTCTTTTCCCCGGGAATATTGTCATGTATACTCCCTTTAAAAAATTAGTGTTTGATTTTTTATGCTATCCATTGTCTAAAATATATGGGGTTAACACCTTGAACTTTCGTCCGTATATGTCACATTTTAAACCCGGGGGTATCTTCTGAAAAGAATGTTCTCTAGCTTTTTCCAAACCCTCGTAAAATTTAAAAAAAAAATAACACTTATCTTGAAAATTTTGCACGGTTTATAATTAAACCTTTGACTGCCTTTTAAAAAGTTTCACGATTCGTTCCCCAAATGCCAACCGTTTTAAACGTAGGCACGCGTTTTATGTATTGGGGGGGGGGTAGGAATAAAAAAAAAAAAATCTGGGAAAAATTAAACCCTTCGCAAACATTTTCAATACTTTTTTTGCATTCCAAAGTCTTCGGAAAATTTTACGGATAGTAGTGCACAGAAAAAATCATACTTCGGGAAAACGTTATATATCGTTGGGGGAAAAAAACGCTTTGGCAGCTAGACGTTTATATACGCCGATTTATAAAAGTTTAAAGGTTGTAAAGTATAATATTTTTGAATTCAGTACATTGTTATAGTGGGGGGGGGGCGTGGAAAATTTAATTGAATATTGGTTCGCGAATATTGCAACTTTGAGAAGCACTGATTTACCCTAATGATCAGTAAATCGCTTAGCTGTTACCGAAATCAAGTAAATATAAGCTTTTTTGGGAAAAAAGCTAGCCTCAATCAATTAGTGGAAAGTTTTTTTTCAATCCCTTTACTCACACTCTCTATATCCCCTGGTGTGCAAAACTTAAGCAACAGGTGTGTTTTTTTTATAACTTCACAAAAAATCATCTGAGACAGAAATTCTAAAAAGAGGGAAGATTATGTACGAAAAGGTGCGAAAAGCATCGGCGCTGAAAAAGGAATAAAACCATATGGTATGGAATCAAAAAAAACAACTTTATTGAACCCCAAAGCATCGTGACTCATGATTGTCTATCAACAGGAAGAACAAAAGCAGATGTTCCTTAATATGGTATATGCCCCCCCCTTCCAATGGTTGCTTTGCACCGTCTCCGCATACCAGAACCAGTGGTGCAACATTTCTTGGTGGGTCCCATTCCTCAATCAACATCTGCTTGAGTTGTTTTGTTCCCCGGATGATGTACGCGTTGGCAATACGTCCCCCCCAAAGCACCCCACAATGTTCGATGGGATTTAAATCTGGGGAGCACGCGGGAATCCATTCAGTGATATCTTACTTTTATCAGCCCCCAACACAAGGTGGGTGTGGCCGTGCATTGTCATCCATAAAATGAAGTTGGGCCAATGGCACCTCAGAAAAGATGCACATGGGGAAAATACCTCCTCCTAGCGATCCCCGGTTACAGACCCTCTGTCGAAAATGGGGAAACTCAGTTCCCCTTGGCATAATGCCACAGACAAGAACTCCAGGACCACCGTAACGATGCTTTTCCCTTTATTTCTGGGGTAAAAACCCGGTCCCGATCTCTCCCCCAAAACAAAAAGCGTTGAGAATCGCTTCGGACGGGAAAACTCTCATCCGTAAAAGAAACGACTCATTGACCAGTTGTGTTTTTTGCTCTCTGTCCACTTTAAACGGTGGTTCGGGGGCCATCTTTCAAAGTGAGGCAGCGTTCAGAAAGGGGGTGAACACGCCCCTTTTTGAAGGGGTCTGGACAGTAAACCGCTACACTTGTCGACCTGTTGCTGTACGGTTCTGAGCAATGGCGCCCCTGACTACTGTCGAACTTTTTCCTGCAGGATGATATACGGCATCCCCCGTTTTCGTCCCGGACGGCCCACCAACCTTTCAACAGCTGACCTTGGTTTGGGAAAGCTTTCCAAACGCGCGAAACGACACTTTTTTTGATTCGAACCTAGCTAATGGTGACATACGCCCTCCTCCCCTTTTCCCATCATTCTTCCACGTGTGAATCATCCCGATGATTTCTTTAGCCTATTTCAGACGTTGGCACTTGCAGGAATATGGGGAATTCCGTCTCCGTCCTTCATTTCATTCTACTGTTGAGCAGCGCGGGCATCACGCTTTTTGCGTACGCTCACACCCTTTTTGACTTTTTGTTCTGATATTTGCATACGCATGAGGTTTCTATTGACTTACGTGTTCCCCTCGATCTCCAGACCCCCTTTTTGCAATTTCATGGCTATCTGCTAAATTTTTTACATTGTTGTTTAATTTTTTGCACACCATTTTTTTTTTTCTTGGGGAATTTTCAACCCTTAATAAAATTTTAAAAAAGCGCTTTTTGAGCTAAAAAATTTATATGCATGGTAATTTTGGGGGACAATACAGTAATTTAATTATAATTAAAAAAAAAAGTAATTGATTAAAACTAATTGTTTAACGAATTAAAATACACCCCCGTTCATCATTTTGGGGCTTGTGTCTAAACTTGAAAAAGCTTTTTTTTTCAGTTTAAAAGTATTCAGTTAAACTGAAATTTTTTAGACGATTGTTTTGATGAGAATACGATACTTTAAAGATAATGAATAAAAATTAATTACCTTTTAATTTTTATTTTGTATGTATTACATATTTTATATGTAAAATTATGACTTAATATGTAAAACTATAGTATGTTATGTTTTTTAATATATAAGAATACTTTTATTTCTAATGTATCTATATATTTGCTTTAACTTTCATTCATTTAATAAATGTTCGTGCATTATTTAGGACTTTTATATTATTTGTAGCATAGCCCTAGATAGGACATGCGTTTTGCCAAACTTGGATGCAGAATGGCAGAGAAGACTTTAAAATTTATGTTTAAATTAGAGTTTCGGCAAAATTAGGTCGAAAGTTTGTTTCCTGCTATTCGGAATTTTTTCTCGTGTCTAGAATTTACTGTTTCCTAGAGAGAGTTTTATTAAGGAAAGCGCTTATATATATAGGTATTTTGTAGATTGAGAGCAGGATATATTTATGTTGTAGAAAGTGGAAGTTTGGACTGATGCTTTTCATTTTGTTAAAAGAACCACGAGGGTTTTTCTACACTAAATTTAATTTCCCGTTTATTAAAGAATGTTTCAAAAAGATACAGATGAGCATTTAAGACCTTGGTGACAGTGCCATTATTTTCGTAGTAAGCCAGGATGAAGGTATCTTGAGCGCATATGTTAAGAAGTGGTTAGTTTAACGTTGGAGATATTAAGATAAAATATTTTTAAAAAATGTCCCAAGCAGAGATCTTTGTGGCATTCACAAGAAATTTTAGAGAGCAATTGTGAGACTTAGAGAGAAATTTGTTTGTTAAATAAGATTTAATAAAGTGGATTACAGGAAGCTGAAAATTGTTAACGATTAGTTTACAAATGAGTTCGTCAAGTCAGGCCTTAACAAAGGCTATTCGGATAAAAATAATAATGATTTACAACATATTTTAAAAGGTTTCATTAATTAGTAGTATTTATTTTCACATTGCATGTACGGAAGGAAAATAAAATAAAATATGTTTATAAAGGTATATTTCATATGAAGTAAAATCCTGTAAAATGGCCCTTCTGTAAAATATTGTAACAATGCAAAAAATATTTTTTTGTAAAATTTTCAAATATAATTGTTAATAAACATTATTAAACATACAGCTAGTTAATTATTTTTGTCAAATGCAACAATTAAAGTACCTAAAAGTTATAAAAATATTGTTATAAAAATTGTTTTTTTAGACTCTAATAATATGTTTAAACATTTCCTTCTAAAGAGCGATAAAACAGCATTTGAAACCTCGAAGAACTTGATATAACAGCGCAAAAGAAATTTAATCTAACACTTATTTGTAAGTTTACTTAAATTATTCTTTTCTATTAGTCTTAGATTTCAAAATAACAATAGGAAAAAAAGTAGTATTACACTTTCAATTTTTCAGCGTATATTTAGTAAATTATACGACACACCAGAAGAAGAGAATATCTGATAGTAATAAAGTCAATTCAAATGTGCCCAAAAATTAAATTTTTTTCCTCACTTTACTAAAAATTAGCAGCTTTAAACTGTATTTCATTTAAAATTTTAAATTCAGTAGAAGTTTGTATAAATATTGATAGTCTAAGCTTCGGTAAAAGTTGAAAATAAATAATAATAATTTTAAGTAAATTAAAAAACAGTTTTAAAATAATAATTTTACATTAAAAATATCCATTAAGCGCAAATATTTATAAATGTATTTTTTTATAAACATTTTAAGCATTTACATGCTACATTTGTTTTTCAAAATAAAATCAAAAATGGGCTGATGTATTTAAAAACAAATTATTATAAGTTTGGCGTATACTCATTACAATTACTAATGTGCACGGCATGTGGTTTTTTATTAATTCAAAAGTAATGCCCAAAAAATATATTTTTTTTAAAGTTATTGTTTCAGTTGCAAGTAAGAAAATGAACAAAATTTCGTGAACATATTTAACTTAGAACTTCTAATTGTATAGCGATACTCCTGTTGTTTCTCTATTTCCTTTACTAGGCCATCCATATTAGTGAGAATCATGATATCTTTGTCAAAATTCTCAAGTTTTTTTTTTTTCTTTATCAATTAATTTTGCTAAAAGTTATTTTATTAAATCGCTTGATGATTTTAATTGAGTTCGATAATTCTGTTGCCACTTCTGACAGGTGTTTGAATTTTTCCTTAGAACTTCGATATCCATTTCATATAAATAAATTTTCAAATTCAAATACTGTTCGCAAGACTTCAAATACACTAACAGTTCACAATTTGTATCAAAAGGTTGGTTCCCAAGGTTCAGGCACCAAAATAATGTTTAAATTCAAATTCAAAATAATGTTCGATGTCGTAATTTATGTGTTATTGTATTTCAAAAATTCATTTCGATTTCATACATTAAAAATGGAATAAATAAGGTCTTGCCTGTCAGAAGGATGCGGAGACTCGAGGAAAAATGCTACCACTCAGAAGAGGGATAAATGTTTATTTACAAACAAACAAGACAGACAGAAAACTATATACACTTGAAAAGAAGCGATTGCAGCGCCGCTGAACTAGAGTTACATCAAGAAAGGAGAATGAAGGCTCTTGATAAATTAAATAAAATTACTCTATTGCAATTTTAAACATTTTATTAATTTTTCCATGAAGTTGGGAATGGAACGTTGGAAAAAGTTTTAAAAAAGCCGGTCTTTTCTTTAAAAAACAATTTTTAAAATATTAACATAAGACTTAAATTTTACCAGGATGTATATAAAAGAACATTTTCCCTCGATTTTGTTTTTTGAATTCATTACATTCTGTATCATTCGCTTATTTAATAATATGTTTTCTTCCTTTTCAGGGCACTGAAAATGTTAAAAGTACATACGTTTTTCAGTTTGTTTCTGCCGGCACTGGTTTTATATAATTACTGGACAACAATAACGTATTTCAATCTCCCTTCTCTTTTAAATTTCATAGCAATGGTATACCTTGTAAACCAACTTTCCGAATTTAAACAGTACATGAAAAAAAATAGTCAAAATAAAAAGAAATTCATTTTCCCAAACTCCCAGCTTACAGCCAAAATTAAATACATCCTCCACGCAAACAACAGTCATAATAGCAATAAATACCTCTTGCTAAACAAGTACTTTGCAAAACAACAATAGCACACAAACAATACAAAGTACTGCAGAAGCATCTACCCAAACCATCATAATCCCTAAAGAAAGAAATCAAATCAAACATATTGAACTGGAAAAACCCGTTCCGCGCCAAGAAAGACACATGAAAAAAAAGAAAACGTCGAAGAAATTGGTATGAGTCAATAGAAAAAAGTAAAATTTAAACCAAAGTGAAAATTCAAACCAAAATGAAAATTCAAACCAAAGTGAAACCTCAAACCAAAGTGAAACCTCTAACCCAAGTGAAACCTCAAACCAAAGTGAAAATTCAAACCAAACTGAAAATTCAAACCCAAGTACAAATTTAAAACAAAGAGAAAATTCAAATAGCATCAAGTTACAAACCATGATGTGGATGATTTTTATTTCTTTTAAAATTGTCTTTCAGCCCCAGCCGGAGCTCAGATTCATGAGTTCCCAAAAAGAAAAGTCTAGCTGGAAAACTGAAAAGACATTCTGCAAAATAAAAATTCGCCAGATTAAAAAGCTAAAAAAACATCAAAAAAAAAATTACTTATGATTAAAAATCCACAAAAATTGAAAAACTTAATAGCTTGAATGAAAAAAAAATTCTACAGAAATTAAGCACGTAATTGAGTTTTTACATTCAGAATTTTGACTGTCCATCATGATGAAAGTTCGCTGAGTGAGAACAAGCCTGAATTATTGACATCGTCAGAGATATTGTGGAGCTCCCTCCTCGAAAAGTATCTGCTTTTCCATACTGCACTTGAGAAAGGAATGACAGAGAAGGGGTTCTTACGGGGTGGTTCGAAGAGAAAGGAGACACTGTTCGAAGGAACGATTTGAAAAGGAAAAAGAGAAGGAATAATCAAACACATATCAAGAGAAGGAATTTAGGATGGAACGAAGAGACATCAGTCAATTTTGTAATATCTTGATGTTTTTTTTCGGATTACATTTTAAGTTTTCTCCTCTAAAATTCTAAATTATTTTATCATGTTTCAAAATTTTCTACAGAGCTTTTTATTTTTTTCAATTGTACAATGTATTTTTATTTTCATTCATCATCAATATCCAAATCTATCAAAATTGTTTTCACGATACTTCATTCTTATTTCCCCATTAACATATTTCAAAATTCACTCGCGTCCCTCCCGCCTTTCTTTTCTGGGTGGGCGTTCGAGTGTTCCCTCTCCCTCTCCACTCGTTCTCTTGAACAGCGTCTCCCCTGTCCTCTCTCCACATCGCGATATTCCGCCACTCCCTCCTCACTCGTCGTGTGGACGAGCAGAAAACTTTCCAGGTAGGAAAGCTACAATGTCTTCGAAAATGTCATTGATTTCGACCTCCTCTGGCATAGCTAATATTTATTATGATTGACAATCATAATAAATATTAGCTATTTGTATTTTAAAATTTAAGTAGTCTAATATTCAATAAAATGTTCAATAGCTATTGTGTTTTGTATTTAATTTTATGTGTTAAGACATAATTATGTGCTTAGTTTCTATTGAGTTCGAAAACGATTTTACAACATAAATAATTTACAATATCTGGACAATGTGCAATATCAAATCTCTCAATAACCTGTCAATATATCAGATCCATTTCATCATGGTTTGTACAAATAATGCTTAACAAAAATATAATCTTTAGCTTTTTGTGATAATCAAAAGTTATATACAAAATTTTGAATTTTTCTTCAGAAACAAGTTTATTACTTTTTCAGATATGTATTTTAAAATTTAAGTAGTCTACTATTCAATAAAATGTTCAATAGCTATTGTGTTTTGTATTTAATTTTATACATTTAAAAAAGGTTGTCTTTTGTTTATTTCAATCTTAAACAGATGTATTGGTTGAAAAATGCTTTCGAAAATGCATTTCTGTTTGGAACGCATTTTAAAAGTAAAAAAAAAAAGAATAATAATAAATATAAGGGAACTGTACAACATCTCCCAGCAGTATTGATACATAATAAATTAATACTGAATAATATAAATACGTAATGGAATTAATATTAAATTAATTAATATAACATCAGTTTTTTCCAACAAAGCAAAGCTCTTTGTTGATTTGCATCTGCTGTTAAAGAAAAGGAACTTGTGCTAGTGAAATTGAAGCACTTTCCATATTTCTTCGTTAAAAATTAAAATTTTCATTTTCTTTACCTAATCCTGAAGTATACTTGGATTTTGATACATGTAACCTATTTTAAATTTCTAAAACAAAAACATGTAAAAAAGATGAAAAACTTCTGGATTATGATACATTTAACAAAAGTAAACCCCTTTTATATAAATCTTTAGAATTCGAGAGAAAAAAAAAATGTTTGAGTGGATTCGTGTGAAGTACATAAAAATAAAAGAGACATTCATATCTTCCAAAAACTAATTTCAGGCTTCTTTTCTATTTTGTCTGATTTAATGCATTCTTGCAGTAGATTAGTTTTCCTGTGTTTCCCCAAGTTATCAAAACTCATATCCAAGCAGAAGGTTTAGCATGCTGAATGTCTCTTTCTTTTTTGCGTTTAACATTCATCTTTGAGATGGGTCGACAAGTGAAGAGAACTGTGAAGTGAAGACTTGATATCATTCTGATGTAAAATGAAGAATAATCAAATGTATGAATTGTAAAGTAATAAATGTATTGCCAGGAGAGGGTAATATAAGGTAGTTCTCGAAGCTTTAGAGATAAAGTGGTGTTTGTTGGGGGTGTAGGAAGACACATAATTTAAGAACCCCCTGCCTCTAGTCAATAGACTCGGGCCAATAATTGCGGGCTGTATGAATATTGTTTTTAAATTTTACCCAAAATTTTTGAATCGGAAATTCAACTTATTACTTCAGCGACATTTGAACGTGATTCACAGTCGAAGACAATCTCAGTTAGGTACCAAAATATCCTTCTTCTGAAGACGACAAGTTGCGCAGTAAAGGACAACACATATTATATTGAGTTGCATTCCCCTTATCGTGTGCAAAGTTTCTTGATGAGTAAGTACAATACGTCATTTTTAGGAGTACAATATGGCTGTGTTGTTCTTTTTTGGTGTGTCGTGGGTGGAGTAATTTTTCTTACAGTTCGATCTGCCTGTCATGGATTTCACATTCGGAAGACTGAGACCTCGTCTAAATATTGTTATCATTTAGATTCAATCTAAAACGAGTAACAAATTTTCGTAAGGCTAATTTGCAATCGTCATCAATCACAATTCTTATATCAAGCACAGAAAAGTGCATTACTGATTCCCTTATATTTTGACGAGGTTTACTAAAAATTTCCACAAAACAAAGAGTCGAAAGTAACGCAATTTATGAAATTAAAAACAATCTTCATTTACATTTAAATTAAAGTCTCTTCACAATAATTATTTTAACATGTTGTACTCTAGTCTGCGTATGGTGCAGATACCACTCATGTTAGACAATGAGTTATCTTAATTGGTTATTTCGGTATAAATTAGAACAAATTTTATGCGGATGATATGGGGATGATGAGAAAAACATCTTTGGTAGGATTGAAAATCGTCTTAAGACATGTGTGATCAAAAAATATATACACACTTTGATTAAGAAAAAAGTATATTTTATCATTAGTATTACAATGAATAAAAATGACAGAGTTACAAAAGCTCTTTTCAAGTTGTAAACCACTCACCTCCAAACATTTTTGAGCACGATGCCTTACATTGCTGGTGACATCTGTTGGAGTAGCTACAGGATTCGCGTGACTAGCAGTTTCAATTTCAAAGCGAACTTCCTGTAGTGTGCATGGTTTCTCGATGTACATTACGTTCTTGAGGTAAACCTGTAAGTAAAGGTCGTGTGGAGTTATATCAGCTGAACATCATGAGAGCTTCTCTGTGCAGAACTTTCCATTTTGTTTTGTGCAATATATGACTTACCCTAGCCCTAATGATGCCTATTTCTCGGGCACATTGTAATGTCAATTTTTTTGGTTGGCCGTGTGATTGAATCTAACGTTACAACAGAAGACGCTTAACTTGTTGCTGTTTGTGGTCTGCCCGATCATCTCATAAGCCATTAATGTTCCATCATTTTCAAACTTATCGCGAAAGGTAGCGGTGCTTAATTATGTTGGTGGTTGCATTCCATATTATTGTATCCAATGTCCTTGCACTTCATTAATAATCTCAAGCTAAAAAAACCAAAAAAACCCGCTAAATAATGTTGAAAAAAGTCACAATTCTTGCAAAAATTGTGACCTTGATTATTATACTAATACTTATGAATATTATTATTTTATTCCATTTTACAAAATTAAGCAATATGTTTTGTTACAGTTTTCTATGGTATAATGGACAATCATATATTATAATTACATAAAATAATATTAAACAATGTTAAAACTAATCCATAGTGAACAGTAGTCCAGCAATTATTTAGTTATTATAATTATTTATATATTTTTTATCACGGTGTCAAAAAACGACGGAAGCGGGGGGCGTGTTTTAGCGTGCAAAATACGTTCTAGTGTTGCATATTTTTTACGTTCATGCAAAGTGTGTATATTTGTATAGTATATTTGTATAATAAAGTATATTTGTTCAAACTGTGGTTATGCATAAATAAATTTATTACAGTATCACGATTTTTTTCTCATATACATAGAGAGAGAGAGTTATAAATTTTAACTAAATGTGATCAAGATCTACATCCGTAAGGAATACAGCTTCTATCCGCCATTACAAAGTTAATATTTATGAAAGAATTTGTAAATCTGTAGCATTACATAAATTTTCCATTCTAAATTTAATAGAACCACCATGTCTTAACTCGATTATTTCTCTGAACTAATGTCCTAGATATGCTAACACTTGACCAATTAAATCTGTCTATTACTATCCTTGAGGGTAAGCAGTGCAATAGCTAATGACTAGAAGGCAATTTGGGAACTGACGCAGCAAGTCTTGTGTATATCGCAATAGTTCAATTAACATAGCCATGGATTAGATTGATTAATTTACAGACTTCAGAGATTAAATTATATGAATGCTTGGATTTCTATTCGGTATCGAATGTAGAATTATAGCATTTTCAAGTGAATTCTTCATTCGAGACTTTAAATTTTGTGAAAGCAGTGGTTCTAACATCGCTTCAGCAGAAAAATAGGATGCAGATTGAATAATTGATGTCAAAGTGATCGCATTTCAGAAATATTCAATGCCAATTATGTATAAAAAATATTCTGAAACAAGAGCAACATAATCGGCATAATTTGACTTGAAATTAGCTTACGTCACACTCGAAAGCAATAGGAGTATTTTTCCGACAAAATTTGTAACGATGAACTAAGTGACGAGGACTGAACGGTCAAGTGACGAGGACGAGATACCTAAGATGATACCCACTCCCGAATTTCATCACCACGCCAAAGTGAGGACATTGAGCCTCGACAAGTTTAAAGTACATGAATTATCAATAACAGACATTGATACAGTAATGTATTACAATTTTACAATATAGAAATTGTTTACGTTTAATTTATCTTAGCAATGCAGAAAGGTATTGGTCTATTTGAAATATTCGTACTAAAATTAATTATCCGTAATTAAAAATTTAAAGTAATTGTTTAGGGTTTTTTTTTTTTTTTTTTTTTTTTTTTTGCCTTTGACATTATTATTTCAATTCAAATATATTAATATTCCATTGACTTCTTATCAATTTTTAAAAAAAATTAAAAGTTTCATTGTGAACTTAAACATACATAAATTGATTTATATCGGATTTATTTGTCTAAAGCCTAATATTTTCATTAAATACATATTTATAATTTACAACATAAAATTTTTTATGACACGCAATGTTGGTGTGGAATGCACTATTATAAAAGAAATATTGTTCAAGAAAATGATGATTTTGTACTAGAAAAACGAAAAAACAAATCCTGAAAGTGTTTAGCTGTTTTCTGCATTTAAAAGAAATCAATAGGGGCTTCATTGATAATAATAACAATAAGCGGGCTTAATTAATGTATGAATGATTTAAGTCGGCCTGATAATTAATAATTATATTCCTTCCATGAATAATAGATAAATAATTCTTTATTTTATTAAAGGAGCAGTTATCGACAACTTCAGTGACTTTTACAAATTTAAGGCCACAATATCTTCTGGATGTGGTCACGAACTAGTAGCTGGAGTTTCGCGGGTTGGACTCTCGGTGCAGCTGAAGACCGGCTGATGAAATTTAAATTTGTCGAGGCTAAATATCCTCCTATTAGGATAGTGTTTTTAAAGGGAGAGTGTGGTGGATGTAGCACGTCGCTTGTCTCAGTTTCAAAATTACGAAAACCGTCTCCAAGATTGCTCATGTGGCCTTAAAGTGCGACGTAAATTACACTCTCTCCATCCCTTTACCGATTTAAAGTTAAGTTCAAGTTTTAATGGTTAAACAGGTTTATCATTTAAAGTAGTTCAATATGTACTTGAAGAATATTATTTCTTATTATACATTTAATTTTTAAAATTTAGCAGTACATATGTTTTACAATTTTTTTCGGCTTATTTATTTTAGCTGCTGTATATCATCTGTACCAAGATAGTCGTAAAATTATTCAGGAAATCTTTTGAAAAAAAATATGTATGTGGCGAATTGTCTCTTAGTCACTCGCTTGTTATTGCAGTTCTACTGTAGTTAAAATAAATGTGAAAGATTTGCGGTACGATATATCCTGTTGAGTTTTAAGGGTTATAGTTGAAAATGTTTCTTGAAAATGAGCAAATATTTTTTCCTCATTCTTATTAAAGTCTAGTAAAAATGTATGCAGTTTCCTTACAAGAGATGAATCTTAAACTTATTGAAATTATTTTGAAATTTTCTTCAGAATTTTTCACGTTTATTTATTTTTTTTTATCAAACACATGTCAAGATTACCTGAAAAAGAAAGCCAGATGCTTAAGGCTCCACCCTTTAAAAAGTTTCATATGTGTTAATTTGCAAATACAGTGAAATTCGCTTAACTCAAAATTGAAGGGGCGGAAATGTTTTTTTTTTCTTGTTAAAAGAATATCGTGTTAAAAAGTATTCAAAAAAAAAATAAATAAATAAAAATAAATAAATAAAAAATGTTTAAAAAAAATTAAATTTATTTGAGTACATTTTATTTACATATATGTGTATATATGTATGCAATTAATAACAATTAATGGAACAAAAACTTAATGAAATTTTACACAAAATGTTTAAATATTTTTTGAAAAACAAACATTTATTGAGTTTTTTGTTAATATGATATTTTTATTTCCATTGTATTTTTATCATCAAATTGTAAACAAATTGCTCGATGTCATCCATTTTGTTATTCATTTCACCACTGGAGCATGCATATAAATACAAGTGCATACTTTTTATGATGTTCCTCATTTTGGATGACCTGGAAACAAGAGCTGTATTCTTTTTATTTTGGTCGTCAGAATCTGCGTCAATGGTATTTTTTGAGCTTTGAACGTACTTTAAAATGTCTTTGTGTTCCATAATTAGGGCTGTATGCACATTATCATCATTTACTGCAATGATTTCTCTTGATGATAAAGTAGAACAGTTCAGTAATACAGAAACTTCCTTAAAGTTTCATACTTCTTAAGTGTCGGCTCAGTTTCAATATCTTTTTTCCCCCCAAAGGGAAATCTTTTCGTGTTAAGCGAATTTCGTTTTGTGTTAAGCAAAAAAAATACATAGTAGCTTGTAGAGATTATTGTGTTATTTAGTGTTAATCGATGTTTCACCATAAACGTTTTCAGGTTCAACGTATTTCACTGTATTTAAATATTACAACATTATTAAGTATGAAAATAACAGTGCTTACTGCTAGCAAGTTGCTTAAAAAAATCGAAAGTTTGATTTTTAAGACATTTGAAATAAAATGAACGTCTTAACTTAACTGAAGTCTTTGACACATTAACTACATATTTGATATTTCATACAATCATTCCTATTTCATATCATCCAAGCAGTATTATATTTCCAAAAAACAATTAAGCATGATTAAATACAGCAAGCTCTAAATTTTTTGCATGTCTGCTTCTGTTACTCTTAAATAATATTTTAAGGCGAAACCAGGCTTCATTCATTTCAAAAAGTATATGCTTCATAAAATTATCTTTATCATTTTTATGTTCTCTTATTTAAAAAAAAAATTCCATCTACTACCAAAATTTCTCCAGTGAATGAACGAGACAAACAAGTCATATAACATAATTGTATCGATAGAAAAAATTATGGTATTCCACATCATAATTTCACTAATACATAATTTTTAGAATTACTCCTTTAATTAGAGTTTTAAAGATGGAGAAATTTTCGTGCTTGCAACATACAAGTACCCCGGAAA
>BMAV01012078.1:0-14749 GCA_019973955.1 Trichonephila inaurata madagascariensis
ATTTTCTACCAATTTTTTATTATACTTAAAGGCTTTCTAATACATACATTATTAATAGGTAAGTTTATAGATGCTTATTAAATATTTTAGGTAAGTTAATGTTATTATATAATTTATTCGTGAATAGTATAGTACAATACTCAGTATAACTTTTTTTACTATGTCTTTATCTGCTGTATTGAGTTTATAAATGAGAAAATTATTAATATCCTTAATTACATGTAAGGCAAGAGGCAGTCTTTAAAATTATTATTTCTAAAGATATCAAGTATACATTATTTCTTTTTTGCTCATACCAAACATGGAATATTTAATTTGTTTAATGTTAAATGTCATTTCAAAGTTGCTACATAATTCATCAATTTTAGATACTATATTAACTGGTAGTTTACTCTAACTGTTTTCTTCCTATTTTCTCTTTTTGCTAGTTTAACTTTTAAATTATTATCACTATTATAAAAATATTCCTTGTTATATTTTTGTTGAATATGCTTTGTAATACATTTTTCTTCCAAAATGTATGGTATTCAAACAATATGGATAAATAGTGTTAGAATATTTTAGGAAAGGTATTCCCACCACAGTCTATTTTTAACATTTACGACTATTCTAAGAACGGAAATATCTATACTATCAAAGCCATATAAATAAAAGTGTCTAGTTCAATTTTATTATTATTATTGTTATTATAATTTACTAGCTAGTATACCCGCTATTCTCGCGATTGAAATAAAAAAAAAATAGGGATTGAAAGATAAAGAAGTTTTTCATGAGTTAAAATTTCAAGTGAATTGGCAATTAAAAAAAAAGCTTTTAGCATATCGATGCTCAACAAAAAATCCTATTTGCCAAATTTTATGCCTGCAGGTCTAATAGCTGAATATATATATTTATTTATAACATCCCCGTAATTCCTTTGTGGGTCGACTTTTGAAAACTCTCTTCTAAGCTGATCTCTGCTCAGAGAAAGTAGTGCATTTTCCGATTTTCAAGGTTGTAGGTTTAGTAGTTCATAAAGGAGAATTTTTAAAAATATAAAATACCCGAGTAAGATCCTTGAGGGTCGATTTTCCCAAAACACTACTTAACAGATCTTTACTGTATGGAAGGAACATGCCAGCTGAATTTCAAGTCTGTAGGCCTAATATTTCACATAATAGAATATTTACATATAGAATATTTAATAAAAGCTCTGACAATAAAGTTCGGTGAATAGTCTTGTTACATTAACGTAGGTGAAATATTAACAAAAGTTCCCTTTCTGTCCTTCGAAATAGTCACCTCCCATAACTATGCACCGCTGAGAACTGCTGTACATCTCCTGGAAACTTTGCAAGAAGTCCTCTTTTGGTATTGAGTTCGAAACCCTTGTCACGTTTCATTGGATGTCACAAGTATCGTCAAATCTCTTTCCTTCCAGAGCGAGTTGGAGTCGTGGGAATATGCCATTCCATGCTTTGCCGTTTCGTTTCAGGGTCGTTCCTGAGACAGCAGGACTGATTCACAGCGACAATGCAGTTCAAGTAATTTGGTGTCACATCCACCGTTCCGAAAAATTCCCGTGAAGCGTCTAAACTTGCCTACTTCTAATCGTCGGTCAAGTGATGTGGTACAAGACGATAACACGTTTTTCTCATCCTAAAATTCTGGTTAACGATTTGTCGCACGGATTCACGTTTAATCAGCAGTTCATCAGCTATCATGCACACAGTTAATCGACGATGTTTCGTGATTAATTTCCTCACTTTCTCAATGTTTTTGTCACTAACTGAGGTTGCCGGTCCTCCGCTATGGGGATTATCAGAAACACTTTCCCGACCTTCTCGAAAACGGGTGAACTAATGGTACACACAATTCATGGACATTCCTTGATCTTAAACAAGAACCAGCATCACATAAGCTTTCTTCGGTGTCTTGCCAAGCTTAAAACAGAACTATAGCTTGATCTTTCGTTCGTTCATTTTCCTGTTCTCAGTTAAGAACCAACGCACTAAACAAGCACATGGTAAAACAAGTCTTACACGGAACACAAATGACGCTCAACTGAACAATGGTGGGGGCACACACTATGCATGTGCAGCGTTTTGTTTCGTCAGTGTTGCTAAATCAGTTGTTCTGACTTCATTCACCGAACTTTATTGTCAGAGGTTGTATTATATCATTCCAAGCTTTGCAATTTATATGCCAAAAATGATGGATTTGTCATCGATGTAATTGAAAAGACTCTCAAATGCTTATAAATTTTTTGTTGTTCCATACGATTGTTTCGGCACAAATATCTTTACATATCAATAAACAAGCGAAAAGCACTTTTACTCTTAATTTATTTTTTGATTTTGTTTCAGAAATATTGATTCTGAATAGAATTTTCTGTGATTTTAGAAAATTCTTTTTTAATACTGTATTAATCTGTTGAGTATTATTGGAAAATTTAGAGTAATGCACTCTGATAATTGCACACCACTGGTGACATTAAGAAATAATAAACTTTCTGTATATTTTTTTTAAATAAGATTTTGTTGTTTCTTTTTTAACTTCTGTTAATGATAAAAAATTCCAACTGCATTAATATGCTTAATCGCACTGGATACTAATTTGTGTTTACTAATTATATCCCTTGTAGTGGAAGTAATTAGTGTGACAATAATTATTTTTAATGAAAAATGTCAAGTAGGTTTGTTATTTTTTAATATGACATCACACGATGACGTTTATGTGTACCACCAGAAAATGACGCTTTAATCACTTTCCAAACATCCATTAAACCTTCAAACACAAAATAAATGTAACTTTCTCATTAGAAATTTACACAAATAGCAAGAAATTTACGGAAAAAAACAGTAAACTTTTTTTCTTGAGGAAAAATAGCTCTTAAAGATTATATATAATGTACTGTTGTCTTCTGATAACTTTCAAAAAATGAATATGAGACAATAAATCACAATTAATGTCAAAACCAGTTTCTTCACACAAATAATTTTTGATAAAGATGAAAATCTTAAATTTCTACTTTTAAAAGTTGCTTATTTACAAATAAAATATTTTATTTTTGTTCAGTTGTAATTGATAACACTATAGGAACTTAAGAATTATGAAGCGTCATGTATCAACGCTTCGTATAATGAAGTGGTAAGTTTTATTTGAATAAAGCATATAGTGTTTTCATAATTTACATTCCCGAATTCTATCTTTCGTTTTTCTTATCCTTCTTTTTTTATTCAAGTTTTTAAATAATAAATATTCTCTTTTCAGTAGCTTTTATTATAATAAAATTTTTTATTATAGATTTAATTTTTCGATAATCTGCATAACTTTTGTCTTTTTATCTGACACATTGATTGGTAATTGATAAAAGATTCACGAAGATTTACACGAAACTTCAAGAAACATTACTAAAAGCTGAATATAAATCAGTCTGAAAATTTGATATATTAAATTTATTAATATTAGCATAAAAAGTTTAATTTTTAAAAGAAAAACATTAGTTAAACATTACATAGTGTAAACATCTTCAATATAGTCATAATAATTTTTCTTCTGATAAGAAGATTTCGTGCCTTTATATATTATGACAAGAACCGATGCCATAGGAAAAGGAAACTTTTTGCTAAAATTTATGCAAATAAGATGTGGAACAGCATCACAATCTGCTTATACTTCAGGGGTGGAAATACATCATGTATGAGATTCTAGGTGAGACAGAAAATTGAAGGCTTATTACCAAAAGAATAATGTATTCTTTTTGACATTCGTTTACTTTTGCAGTTAGTAATCGTGCAAAAATAAAGTTTAAAAATTATAAAATTTTGAAATCGAGTAAAATTTTTGAAATCTGAAAAAATTGTAAAATGAGCTTACAAGAAAATGGAAAAAGTTGTGATATGGTCGATCTTTGTCGACCATATCGTGGGGTTTCAGCGTAAGTTAGAGGTGTGGAATTCTCGAAATGAAGAGACATTTTAGAATTCTTAATATGACTTTATTAAGAGTTTAACTTAAATTACTTATATATTGAACAAACTTATATTAAGTGAGAATAAACCAAAACACGTAGCCGTAGTTAACACAGATAGCGCAATTGGATCACTTATCTAAATAATTATATTATCCACCTACTCTCAATCCTAATAATATTTCGAATTCGGAAAATAATCTTCCTACCTTGAATTCCAAGCAACGGTTCAAACACCTTCAGATCGGCTGTTGGGCTCGTGTGCAATAGCATGCACCTTGTAGTAATGGCTAGATTTCCGTGATTCTTGGGTAGGCCGTCAAATTACACTTCTACCTTTTCCAAACTGAACTTTCTCTAAATTGCCATCCCGCTTACTAAAACTTCTGTCCTTTTAAAGGCTATCTTATTTGCATCTATACTTCCGCGTTTCACTTCTTGGATTTGGGTTAGAAAAGATTTGCCATTAATCTTGGCCGTCAAAGAACCCAAAGGTTATGTTAGAGAAAGGACGCGTGAGCCGTCACAACCCTTCCAAGAAGCAAAACGTGATTTATTCGAGGGTCTACATGACCCTTAAGAAATTACGTGCCTAAATTTTTATTTCTTAATGTCCTCACTTTCTAAGCATTATTTAAATTTTATCCTTGAATCCTCAATTTAACTCTTAATTTCCAATATTTAACTTAAACTTTAATTTTCATTATTCATCTTAAAAATTAAATTTAATATTCCTCCTTAATTTGAACTCTTGGCAGCCACAATAAATTTTACTCAATTAACTAGACCAACATTAACAGTTTTGCATTTTAATCATGGTATTCACTGCCGATTTCTTTTGATTATTTTGAACTTCATTAACTTTCAAAACATTCAATCGTTCCCTTTGCATCCTATCACCTCGACTGAAATTCTCACTCGAACCCCTATTTCTGCGGTCCCCTCTATTAAAATTATCATTTCAATCTTCTTTTCGAAATTGGTATCCCCTTTCGTTGAATCTCCGATCATCATTCTGAAATCTATTCCTACTCTCGAACCACTTATTACTTTGACAGCCATTCTCTTAAGTACCTCTAGAATCATTTCTGCCATTATTTGGTCTACCCAACTTCAAAATTTCTCAAATTTCTGCGATTATCATAAAAATTAGACATCCTATGCGCGTTTTGACTCCGTCTTTCCACATTATCACTATTCTACGAACCCCGTTTTAATTTGTAAGAATACCTCTTTTCAAATTTAGCTAAAAATTTCTAAAAGTTGACTGTTCTGTGGATTTCGGACCTCCACATAGTCCTGGACTTGTGGTTCGAGTCTAACAAAATGGATCTAGCAAGTCCTGCCCACATCCTTTGTTCTAAACCTTTTGTATTTTTAGCAAATCGTAAACAAAATCCGTTGGTTCCTGATTTCTTCCCCGCTGTGATACGTAAAACCGCGCTTCTAAATCTTTTTTTATTTTTAATTGTGGGGAAAGCTTTCGCTAATTCTGGTTTTAGCTGCGCGAAATCCGTGGCGGTATCCTGCACTAACACTGATCCGAATATCTGATACCAATCTTGGGCCCTTCCCCGGAGATGACCTTTCAAATAAGCACATGCTAAATCACTAGGTATTTCTAGTAATTTTATTTGATTGTCCCATGGCCTCGAAATTCAGTCACGTTCTCGGACCCGGAAAAGCACATTTCTGGTAAAATACCAAACCCGCTTGAATTTCCTAACCCAGAGTCATATAAATTAAAACGGTTCGGGCGCCATTGTGATATGGTCGATCTTTGTCGACCACATCGTGGGGTTTCAGCGTAAGTTAGAGGTGTGGGATTCTCGAAATGAAGAGACATTTTAGAATTCTTAATATGACTTTATTAAGAGTTTAACTTAAATTACTTATATATTGAACACAAACTTATATTAAGTGAGAATAAACCAAAACACGTAGCCGTAGTTAACACAGATCGCGCAATTGGATCACTTATCTAAATAATTATATTATCCGCCTACTCTCAATCCTAATAATATTTCGAATTCGGAAAAATAATCTTCCTACCTTGAATTCAAGCAACGGTTCAAACACCCCTTTAGATCGGCTGTTGGGCTCGTGTGCAATAGTATGCACCCTTTTAGTAATGGCTGATTTCCGTGATTCTTGGGTAGGCCGTCAAATTACACTTCTAACCTTTTCCCAAAATGAACTTTCTCTAAATTGCCATCCCGCTTACTAAAACTTCTGTCCTTTTAAAGGCTATCTTATTTGCATCTATACTTTCGTTTCACTTCTTGGATTTGGGTTGGAAAAGATTTGCCATTAATCTTGGCCGTCAAAGAACCCAGAGGTTATGTTAGAGAAAGGACGCGTGAGCCGTCACAGAGTAACAAATTATTTGAGAACTTATCGCCCAGATAACTTTTGGAAGTAAAACAGGATTTCGCATAAGCTTAGTTTTCGTTTAAATAAATTATAGTTTAAGAAAACTAAAAAAACACCCTTTTATGTTTATTAGAACTAAAAAGTAAAATATAATTCTTAATATAAGAATAAAATGATTAACTAGAAAATTAATGTCATTGGGTAAAAGCGTGGGGTGCTCTATATGAATTTCGTTATAACTTCTTACTAGTTCTATTCCGAAATGCTGAGTTAGTGTAAAAATGTAGTACAAAGCACACCCCAAGCTTTTACCACAATGACAATTAATTTTCTCGTTAATCATTTTGTTCTAATGTTAAGAATTGCTTTTTTACTTTTTAGTTCGATTTACTATAAAGCGTGTTTTTTAGTTTTTTAAAAACTATAATTTGTTTTTCATTTTTTAGTTCGATCTACAATAAAAGCCTGTTTTTTTTAAGTTTTTAAAACTATTATTTATTCTTTGTTGAATTTATCCTTGAGTTTGATATTCGGAGCCGGAATTATGTGGCTGCTGGAATTAGGCTTGCTCTTCAATGAATATTAATTAATGTGTCTGAAGGGTATTTATTCTCTCCGTTTACGGGGCCTCAGATGAGTCCCATATCATTATATTTCAAAGATTCCGTCTTTTTAGATACAGGTCTAATTAATAAAAGTGTAATAAGAAAAAAATATTAAATGTCAATCGTATTATCACCTTTGAAACGCTTTGCTGTAATGTTAATTCGTATCATTACTTCTAACATATTGCTTTATCAAAATAAATAAAAAATATTTAGCAGTTAGAACATAAATTTATCATCTTTTAAACGTATTGTTATAATGTTAATTCGTATCATCACTTCTAAAAGTATTGCTTTATAAAAATAAAAATAATTAGCAGTTAGAACATAAATTGTTTTTATTCACATGCGCGAGTGTTTTTTTCCCTTTCTCACATAAAGAACACTTTTATGTTTGTTTTAGTTGTACTAATAACAAGCGTTTTCATTTTTAGCGTTGCACCTTTTTAAGGGGTAGGGTCTTTTTAGTCACCATATCTGGAATTAGTCACCAAATTTATAAAGGGAGTATGGAATTAGTCACCAAATTTGGAAATCGTGTATGCAATTAGTTGCCAAATCTGGAAACGATATAATAAATTAGTGGCCAAATCTCGAAATCCTTACTTTTGAGGATCCTGATCAGGACAAGGGAACAAAATTATGAAATTATTGTATTGTAATCGGTCCTTGACAAGTGTGCAAAATTTCGAATTAATCGTCCTTTTAAAGTGGGTAAAAATAGAGTCCAAAGATTCCATTACATACAAGTGAAACTTATAAAAGCATGTTAAAAATATTGCAAACGCAATTTATGACATTTTTAATATATTTCCTGCTACATATTGTTCGTATGTTTGTATAGTTTTTCATTCCCGTAAGTGAAATTAAGTGGTGTAATTCGTAAATAAGCAGTCCAAAAATATTTTTTTAACTTTTGCAGACATTCTGTAAATTTCTCATTTAATTCTATTAGAAAAACTAATTTTTGAAAGTGTTGTAAAATAATCTCAAGTGTTCTTTTATAAGCAATACAATGTGCACATTTTGTATACCATATTTACGAGACTCTATTTTCTTATATTAATTACTCCAATTCATTAAAAGTGGTTATAATAAACTTCACAATAATTTATCCCAAGAGAGGCAATAATTTTATACTTTATTATAACATATTATAGAATCTTCGTAATTATAAATTTCTGTGCAGTTAACGAAGTTAATTTGAGTAAGCGTTTTAATTGAGAACTATATTTTTAAAATAAAAAATATGCTGATAGTATACTATGAAATATACTAGGAGATACAAAATTATAATACGCGTATCAAGCAAAAATGCAAAAATATTTAACACGGTCATAAATTACTAAATGCAAGCCTTAATAACTATCTCATAATGAATAATTAATATTAGAAGGAATATAATTAACAGTCTGAAGAAGGCTCATCATACATAAATAATTCTTGAACGTGGATACTCTTTAAGAACTCAAATTTTTTTTGGTACATCTAATTATTCGTAGAGTTCCATAAAAAAAAGTATAAAAAATTTATCCAGTAAAAATTTATTCCTCAGGGTCTTTTGCAAATCACATGGTTTATTAATAAGACTCATTTCAAAAATTCAAGCTATTGTGTTGTATATATTTATATACATACATATCAAGAAACAGAAAATAACCATCATTTTCCCGTAAAGTTTAATAAGAAGCTTACAGAAGTATAAAAAAAGTCACAAACAGAAAAATTTTCAAAATTTAAATTAAGAACAAAACTACGGAAGGCGCATGGATTTTCCAACACTCTGACATAAAAATCAGGAGTCGTAAAAATAGACAGATGCTTCAAATAGGCCTTAATTGTAGTTAAAAGGTGATAATGTAAAATCTCAGGGGGAAAAAATGTTTTCCCCCACTTTCAGCAGCATCCCCCTCACAAGTACAGAGTCCATAGTTTAACCCAATTTTTTCGAGGAAAATAAAAATACTATACAGGGTGATCCCCCCCAGATAGAAAACTTGAGGGTATGCAGGGGGGTACATAGATGAAATCAAAATAGGAATGTGGGGTGCAGATCCCATAGTTGAGATCTAGGGTTGAAAAAGAAACTGAAAAAAGAACATAAAACAATGAATGACAGATTGAAAGGTTGTACGACAAAAGGCGCTAAAAAATCATAACCAGAAGTCGTCGGGAAGGGGGGGCAGTGGCACTGCATGGAATTCCTTCTTTTTTGGAAGATACCTCTGGGCAGTTTTGGGCAGTAAGGGCCCCAAAAAAGAAGGTTTCCGTAAAAAATAGATCCTGCTGGAAGTCGTCATTTGCGATCCATTTCCTGAGGTAAGGAGATGAACTCATATTAAAACGAGGAACTGATTCACTTGCTGATTATGTATGGAACTGCTGATTGTAATGGGGATGCCACTTGGCTGTTGTCCCGGGAAAGTTACTGAAACAGGGTTTTCTGTCCCATCAATGCGTTGCTGTTTCTATTCTTTTCTCTGTTTTTGCACCATAACTCGCAACAACGGCATTTGCGACCCGGGTTTCCTTTAATGTGGTTCCAAGTCTTTTTGTATTCCTTACCCCCTACAAGTTTGTAGGTCTGATATCACATCACCCTGTATTTAAAAACTAAAAATATGCTTGAGGCTCCGATTAGAAAAGTATGTGAATTTCTCTAGCTAATAGGGGAATTTGGGAAAATTTTAGAACAAATTTGCGCGCGGGGTGATTTTTTAGTAAATCGAATTCTGAATACAGAAATAATATATAATTTTCCCTGTTGCATAGAGGTTCTCAAATTACACACACAAAGCAATAGGTATATTTATTTCTTAAAATTAACTTTAAAAAAAACATTTTAAATCCTTCCCATTTAGCATGAATTGGCAAATAAGTCAGAAAAAAAAAATTATCAACGGGAAATAGGGCAAAGAATTTCCCACAAAATTTAAAAAAATTTTTTAAGTGAGACATTCATATATATATATATATTATTTTGACTTTTTATAAAATTTTTTTATGTGTTTGAAAAAAACAAGTTTTATTATTTTTGAAGTCAGTGTAAAATTTTAGCAATATTGTACAGCTTCATATAACAAATGAGTTTTTTTGGGGTAAGTGCTATTTTTTTTTATTGTCTTTTTAAATGAAATATTGAAGAAAAAAATATTAAAAAAAATTAAAAAAAAATTTAAAAATATTTAATTTTTTTTTTATTTTTCCCCACTTCGGGTTGTTATTTTTTTGCACAAAATTTCTTCAATTTGAAATAGAATAACTTTAAAATTGAGTTAATGTTTAACTCGTGGATGTCATATCAAACTTATTTTTAAAATTACTCCAAAACTGACATATATTAAAACTCATTTAGTAGAGTTTTTTAAAATTTAAAGCATAAAGAAATTTTTTTAAAAAAATAGTTCACAAAAGAAAGGGGAAAAATGACTATATAGAAAAAATTGAGCTTGTAACTTCACAATTTAAATATAAATATTCTGAAAACGTATTTGCTCAACAAATAGGTTCTATAAATTTTAAAGAATTTGGTTATACTAATAAAAAAAAGTATAGTATTTTTTTTAACTTTAAGTAATTTTAAAAAATATTTCCAACAATGCTTTTTTTGAAATAAATATATTTTTTATTGAATCTTTTATAACACTGAAAATTATTACTCTTTTTTGTCTCATGATAGTTATAGAAAAGAAAAAAAAAACAACACACACTTTGGGTTTAAAACCATTTATTCCCAAAAAACTAGATAAACCTTTTGACAAAAAATTTAAAAATATCACCCAAATTTTTTTAGCCCCGGAGTGTTCAGATAGCTTCTAGATTTTTAGTAACTTGTTACTGTATTCTAATTTGTGGTAGGAGCCCTTGGCTACGAAGTTTGTTTTTTCCTAAACGCATTATCCATCATTTGATAGAGCTTGAAATACGTATTATGGATTTTTTTTTTTTTAAAAATTTGGGAAAATAATGTAGTTTTGGGAAAACTTCAATGGCAAAAATTGAGTGAAACTTCACGGGTAAGAAAATATTAAGATATCCGACTCCCTTTAAAATTTTAAAGGTTTTCCCAAAATTGACAAATTTTTTTATGATTTTTTTATTTTATAGGCCATCTTATTAGCTTTATAAAAATACCAATTTCTTATTTTTTCCCTTTTTAATAGAACAAAACTACAATTTTTTTAGGGAAAAGAAAAGCCCTTTCTTTAAGGTATCCGATTTCGTTCGGGAAACCCCGATTTTAAAAAAGGGATAAATGGAAAATTTTAAAGATATTTAGTGTCACTTAGATTAGAATACATGTACAAAATTGTTTTAAGGGAAAATTTTTTACAAAAATTATTTAAATACAAATTCCCGGGAAAAATTAACTTAGAATAACCTTTTTTCAAAAGTTCTCCTTTTTTTTCCCAAAAAAGTTCTGTTTTAATAAAATTTTTCCTGTTAATAGCTCAGACTTCTGTACAGAGGCTCAACTATGATTTTTTTAAAAAAATTTACATTATTTTCAGAGTTACCACCCAAATTGGGAAAAAATTATCGGGTTTTTTTTTCCTTTTAAAAATTTTTCCCCCCTGTTGTCGTAAAACAGGGGGTAAAAACCCCTTTCTAAGTTTATATATTTCAAAAATTTAGTTGAACCCTCTGTACAGAGGTCTGAGCTATATACAGGCAAAATATTATTTATAATAGAAGCAATTTTCACAAAAGGGGAATATTCCCGGAAAAAGGGTCATTCTATGTTCATTTTTTTCAAAATATTGTAATTAAATAATTTTTTTTTTGTAATACTATTCTTAAACCAATTTTTATACATTTTCTAATCTAAGGACACTAAATATCATAAAAAATTATCCCTTTTTTAAAGTTTTTTTAAAATTCGGGCCCCAACGTGAAGGGTACCTTGCAAAATGTCAATAGTTTAAAATTTTTTAAAAAACCCCGAAATTGGGGTTTTTTTTTAAAAGCTCAAAAAGGGAAAAAAAAATTCGGGAAAATTTTTCCCGTATATTTCCCTTTTGATAGTAGGAGTGTTTTAACCGTCAGATTTATCAAAACACCGATTTATTACAAAAATTTTCAGTCTCTTATGTGAATATAACCACTAATTTGAAAGCAATTTCAAAAAACCAAGATAAAAATGATCTGGTTTTTTTTAAAAAATTTAAAAAATTTCTTTTTTATACCGAAAGTCATTTAAAAAAAAAAAAATAGGAAAAAAAATTTTTTCAAAACCTTTTTTACAAATTTGGGGCTCGTTTTAAATTTTTTAAAAGGACCAATTTTTTTTTAGTAATAATATAATTTTTCTTTTTCTCTTCTTAATTTTAGCATATTTTTCTTAAAATGTATTAAATAAACCTTTAAACCACAATAAAATCCCCATATTTTCATTTTAGTAGTTGGATACCTTAATGTCGCACTATTCAGCTACTCCAAAAATTTTGGAGATGGACCTCAACATCATGAACCAAGGTTAAGTAACAAGGATGACACCTGATCTGGCACCTTCTCTCCTAACGTTCACGCCACAACAACGGGAGGTCGGATGAGCTTACCGACTTCCTCTGCATGGCGGGTCTTCAGTAGCACTAGGCTCGAACTCATTTCACTCCCCGCCACAATCGGTTTCCGGGCCCACTTTGGCTACTGCGGCCCCAATGGCGTGAAATACTGATCTTTAAGGTTTCTTCTTATACTAAGAGGAATGTTTTAAAAAAGGGGCCCAGTTCTTTTTAAAAGGATCCCCTAAAAAAAAAAAATAAATTTTTTTTTTCTTAAATTATTCAAAATTTTTCTAAAATCTCCCTAAAAATTTAAAACCCCAAGTTAAAAAAATCAGATTTATAACTTTTTTTGACCATTTTTATTCACGTCCCAATAGCAAATAAAATTTTTTAAGTGATTTATCTCAGAAAGAAAAAAAAAAGAAAAACCCTCTTGTTTTTCTTCATTTCAAATGCTAAGGCTTTTTTTTTATTATTATAAATGCTTTGGTATTTTTCTAACTTTGCTATTAATACATGTAAAAAAAGTTGGCATGCATTTTTGAATCAAAACAATATTTATTTTTTAAAAGTTGAATTTAGAAGTTATACATTTTTCCAAGAAATTTTTGTATTCATTTATAAAAAAAGTATTTTAAGAGTATCAATCATGCTATCACAAAATCCATACCAGTTTTATTACACTTTCGACATACTTGCAAATAAAATTTCTTGTATGCACGTTAGTTAGGGTAGGAGAAGCAGATTTTAAAATCAAATTAAAAAAATTATTTTGTTAGCTTTTTGTGGTGTTATGAGCATGAAAATTGTTTAACATAATTCATTTACAGTAATACCCCAGATTTGCGTGATAGGTGGAATTGAGTGATAACCGCGTAAATCGAATTCGAGTAAGTAGGAGTATAAAATTTCGCAAATTATTTTTAGTGGGACAGTAGATGAAAGAAAATAATAATTTAGAACAAAAATGTTAAATAAATTCTTAGATTACACAAATACACAGTCGCAAAACAAAGTTCTTTTGATGTAGAAAGTTTCATGAAATCTAACATGTAGTCTGCTGGCTCAAATATATTTTTTTCTCCCGTGAAATTTCCTAGCAGCATGCTGATATTTTTTTTATTCTTTGTTTTGTTGAAAAAATAAGCTCTTCGTTGGAGTCTATAGTTTCTAAAATTTGTAATCCTTTTTCATTTAAATTAAGTCTTTTCAAATTCCTAACCATCATTCGATCTTCTGATTGAACTGGGTCTAACCTTCTATGCCTTGCTCTTGTTCATGCATTTCTATGAGCTCATCATTTGTCAGCTCCTGATTGCAGGAATTCAGCAGTTCTTGAACGTCCTCACCATCCACTTCTGAGTATATTTGCATTGCAAGATTGACAATTTCTTCAATCAGATGATCGGTTTCATTAGGTTGTGGCAATGATTTCCCTTGATCTTTCATTATAAAAGAAAAAGTAATATAAAAAAAAATCTAAGTCAATTCTTACTTAGGCCAACAAAGAAAAATTGTATTTTAGTTACTTTTATTAAATATTAAAAATTAATATAAATATGTATACGACAGAATCATAATATTAAGGTATCCGACTACGTTCGGAACCGTGATTTTGCAAAATCATGTAAATGGAAAATATTTATGATATTCATTGTCACTTAGATTAGAATACATGTATAAAATTGTTTTAAGGACATTACGACAAAAAAAAATTATTTAAATACAATATTTTGGCAAAAAATTAACTTAGAATAACCTTTTTTACAAATGTTCTCTTTTTGATAAAAATGCTTCTAATGTATTAATATTTTGCCTGTATTCAACTGAGACCTCTGTACAGAGGCTCAACTAGAATTTTTGAAATGCATAACTCGGAAGTCAGTTTATCCATGTTTTACGAAAACAGAAGGGAGAAATTTTAAGAATATACGCCGTAAATTATTTCAAATGGTTGTAACTCTGAAAATAATGTGAATTTTTCAAAAATCATAGTTGAACCTCTGTACAGAGGTCTGAGCTATATACAGGCAAAATATTAATACAATAGAAGCTTTTTTACAAAGGAGAACATTTGGAAAAAGGTTATTCTAAGTTAATTTTGCCAAATATTGACTAAATAATTTGCTTTTGTCATAATCCTTAAAAAATTTTAACATGTATTCTATCTAAGTGACAATAAATATCATGAAAATTATACATTTAGGCGCTTTTTTAAAATCATGGTTCCGATCCTAGTCGGATATACCTTAAGGCAGTGTTTCTCAAACTTTCGATACTGACGCCCCCTTTTCAATCACAATTTTTTTATC
>BMAV01012079.1:0-45205 GCA_019973955.1 Trichonephila inaurata madagascariensis
CAGTTGCCGGTTGTCATGGTAACGGACTTCTTGGCAGGATGCCAAAACCGGCAAATGAGAGGGTTTCCCCGGGAGAGAATTTTTTCCTCCCCAACTACTGCTACAACTCGCCTTATTTTTTCGTTTGGGAAAAAACAAAAATTTTGGAGGGGGCGACACATTTTGTATTACATTGTTACTCGGAGATTCCCCCTTTTTTTTTTTATCTTTTGGTCCTCTTATTTTAGATTTTTGGATATTAAAAAGTTCGGGATGCTTTTTCTGATCTTCCTTTCGATTTAATGATTTCAGTTGTTGAAAAGTGCTCAAATTCAAATTTGGACGTTTTTTTTTTTCTTCCTCAAAAGAAATTTTAAATTAAAAAGGGCTCTTTCCTTATTTTTTAAAATCATTTTGCAGTTTTAAACGAACATTGTTCTCTTTATTTTTAAAAATCATTAATCATCATTTCATATATGTTTTGACGTATCAAATTTTATTACGTTTCAGAAAATTATTTTATAAATTCTCTTATTTTTTTAAAATATTCTTTTTTTCACTTTTGCATTCACAGCATATACTGCTAAATTAAAATTGAAACAAAAAGGAAGGGAGGCAAATAAAATTTTATCTCGTGAAAAACATAGTGGGAAAAAAAATATAATTAAATTTGTTGGGGTTCGGAAGTATACTGGATCCGCGAAATTAGTACACCCAGCTGTGCCTCGGGAACAAAACAACTATAAGCCGGTTTGGGTATCGGGGTAAAACTGAACTTGAAGCAGATACAGGCAAAAATTTTTCCCTTTTGAATTCAAAATGGACACTGTATGCTTCGAGACATAAAGTATCCCCCAAAACTGCACGAAACCCCAGTACTTAAAAGATATTGGAGTAGGTTTGGGGTTCAAATTCTCCTATAGACCAACACTAACAGATTTTAAATTTTTATCATAGAGTTTACTCCTTGGCAATTTCTTTACTTTTTAGTTTAAAACCCCCTTTTAAAATTTAGCGCCACTGGCTGCAGGTACCTGTGATATGCGTCTGCATTGAAATGTGGTTTATTTGCATATTCCATCGTGGCATATATTCAATGAAAATTTCACGCTATTTCAGAAACGAATTAAATAGATTCGCGCGCGTACTTACACATTTTAACCATCATACTTTTAAGTACCGTAAAATCCGGCGTATAGCACAAAAAATAAAATTGAAATTCACGAATGCGCGTTATATGCCGGGTATAAAAATGAGAGCTGTAAATATGAAAAGAAGATATAGAAAAAAAACTGGAGTTCTACATATATCGAAACTTATGAACTTAAAAGGTTGCAGTTCTAGAAATATACCAGTTTTATTTTCTAAAACTTGGGATAATACCTCGAATAAATGACTTCAAAATTTAAAAGCATTGCATACGTACATTTCAGGTTTCTTCGTAAAAAAAAAGAAAAAGGGTGTGTGCGTTCTTGGCGAATATACCTAAAAATTAAAAATTGCAGCCTGAAAATATAGATGCGTGTTATACGAAGGGTGGGGCGGGGGGGGTTATGCACCGGATTTTACGGTACATGAATTTTAAAATTAATTAGTTACAAATGCATACAAATCAAAGCACCTAATCAAATAGGAATTCTAAATATTTTATAAAACAGTACTATGAGACACACATAAAAACAAACATAGCTGTAAGAATAAATAAAAATTACATTAGTGAGAGAATTTTGTATTTATTTTAAAATTAAAATTTCATTAAGAAAATAAATAAGGTTTGTAAACTCCTCATATCCTCAACTAAGTTAACCTGTGCAGTAATTTAATAAGTAGAATAAAAATAAATTTTTTTTTCTTAACTAAACTCTAGTTAAAGCTAGAAGGAAACGAATTCAGAAATAAATTAATTATCAGTTGCGTTTTAGAGCTGTGTATTTCTTAGTTTGTTGCATGTATTAATTTTACATAACTCAATCAACAACATTTTTTTGTATACATTTTAAAAATAAATTAAAAAGGCCTTTCCTAAATTCTCACCCTTCCATATCAAAATTTTTTTCACGCCTACACACTTTACGTTAACTCTTCCCCCGTGAGGCGGATGCAAAAACGTTTTGAGAAGAGAAAAAAAAAAAAAACTCGAAAAATCAGTTTTTTCACTTAACTGTATCTCAGGAAAACACCATTTTAAGAGCTTTAAGACAGATAACACCACGCCGTAACACCCTTTCAAACAACACATTAATTAGGTGTGAAGTAAATTTTCTCACGATTTTTAACTCCCCCCTCCGGATGCATATTTCGTCATCCTCATGGAGAGGGGATAAGAGGAAACCATTTATACATATATGCATATAAACCTTATCTGTTTTATTCCGTCGGGGTTGAAAGGTTAGAACTGATACCGGCATAGAGTTGCACTCGTACTCTTTATTAAATAAACACTCCAGTCCGAACTTAGTAAATGCCTGATTTTTTGAAGGCGAAGGTCGGTTAATCGGATCGCAATCTCACACTCTCAAAGATACGCGTGAATGGGAATGAAAAGCAGCCAGACAGCCTCTGGCTTGGAAAAAAAAAAAAAAGTAAAGAGAAAGGAAGGAAAGAGGATTGTCGACCTCAAGCGAAAAATGTGACGTCAGATCTTGCATCCAAGTTTCCTTGGCGTTACGTGTAGGGAAAAAAAATATTAAAAAGGGGAGGAGGGTAGAGAGAATGTGGTGCATTGTATTATTCCTGATCCTCCGCTTTGTGATATTTTGTGACTTTATACTTTCCATTCCACCTGCATTCTTTTGTGTAAAGTCAGGAAGTTTATAAGGAATGAAATCAGGTGTTTTATTATTTTTTTTTTATAAAGTTGTGCATATTTTTTTTGTTGTAGTTAAAAGTTGTTTTTTCGAAAAAGAAAAAGTGTTTTATATATTTTAAACGTATTTGTGGAATGATATGCCAAACGATATTTAATTACTTGTTATTGTGTAAAAAGCGTATTAAAAGAATAGAATACATATTGTTCAACTTGAAGACATTATTGGGTAATATTTTTCATAAAATGATCAAAGGAATATGAAAAATAATAATTACAATACAAGTTGGAGCATCTTTTTCCTAGACGGCTATTTTTCATTTCCAACTATTAGTTCACACTCTCCCTATAGATCTATATTTATTTATTTATTTTTGTGTTCAAATTTTCAATCGTTAATAAAATACTTTCTAATCATCCATTCAAGTTCAAATACATTTTTTTAAAACTTATAGTGGGGATGACACTTGATGTTAATACAGTTTTTCAAATATTAATTCATTAACTAAATTAAGAAATGAATAAATAGTAACTTCTAATCCAAATGTCGTGAGCTCAAATCCCAACTGGGAAAATCTCACCTAATTTCCGAGAATGTGATTTCTTTTTACTATATACTATTTTATTGGAATAATTAACTTTAATTAATGAATATATAGTAACAAACAAAAATAATAGTCCAACACTCCATATAGAAAGGAAAATGGAAAATCGCTTTCTATTTTGCCGCTTAATATTGTGATTCTGTTATATGTATAAGCATATTTATATTAATTGTAATTACTAATAAAAAGTAACTAAAATAAAATTTTTCTTTGTTGACCTAAGTAGAAATTGACTTCAAAAATATTTTTTATATTACTTGTTTTAGAGTAAATATTCTATACAGTTGACCAGTGAACATATTGTTGGATATAAAACAATACGAGTCTACATTAGTGTCGTGTAGACTGATATTGTTTTGTGTATAACATTGGATATTGTTATTTTTCCGGAAGTTGTTTTTAAATAGCTGTCTTAACGTATTAGTGCAAAATTTAGCAATAAGTCCGTTGCACTATAAAGCTGCACGAGGGTTATTGGCGATGGTCCTCGTAATTTTGAACCATGGTCAAGTAACGAGGAGGATTTCTGAGATAACACCCCCACACCAACGGGTGGACGTTTGAGCCTCGACATATTTTCTGTGCATCGGCCCCTCTGCACGGCGGGTCTTGAGCAGTACTAGGCTTCGAACTAACGACACTTCTACACGAGTTTGTAACCTTGACCACTAGGCTACCGCGGTCACTATGACACGATAGTAGAGAACAAAAAGTATACGAGGAAAAAATTATATTTGAAATGCGAAAGCATTCCAGCTTTTAGAAATAGATATCCTGTAAAATCTGAAATGAATATATTTGTTTGTTGAAATGAATATATTTTCTCAGCAAATGATTATATAATCGTAAATAACATCGTCTCAAAACATTTTGACCGCGGGAAACAGATTTCAATAAACAAAAATTTTCATTAACCGATTAGTATTTGTAATTACTTAAGATTTTGTAGAAATCTTTATTTAGATGGTTTATTATAGAAAATTCTTACATTTTAACCGACTTTTAAACTCCATTCCGAAAGAAAGAATTCTAATACTTAGCTTGTAGAAAGAGGTTGCGATTTTGCCACGGTTTCGAAATTCAGAGCATCGAAAAATAATTCTGTAAAACAAATCAGTCGAAAAGGTCTCTTTACTAAATAAGAGAACAATATTTAATTAGCATTAGCGGGAGCTTGAAATATTAATTACTTTCAAGCGTTTGGTGTTTATTACAAATGTTTTCGCACCATGTTAATGTTAATTAATGAAAGCATTTTTTAATTAGGGCTAATGTGTCGTGATTTTGATTTTAGAGATAATGTTTCCGTATTTTCATTTGATGGAATTACGTGCTCTGATTGTTTCCGTTAGACGCAGTATTTCTTTTTTAAACTCCGCATTTTCCTATTACAGTCTGTACTTATGCTTTAATTGAGAAAAGTTGTTACCGTGCACAAATATTGTTTCTTAAATTCAGTGATGGAGGAAGAGTTAAAAGTGTATTTTAGACTCTTATTTAAATATTTACCTTACATAACGCTCACTTTTAACACAAAAATAAATAAATCGAATGTTAGGGTTAAAAAATTAGATTTTTGTCTATTTACAAAAAAGAAATGACTTCAAGAAAAAGAAGAAAGAAAGAAGAAAAGAAGTTATACTTACGAACTTCATTATTGGTCGTCATCCCCATCCTCCGTTATATCTTCAGGCTCATCATCAAATTCCTGATTCATCTTCACCATCCATGTTCTGATCCGTAAATAATTAGTCATCTTCTGTCCCCTTCCCTATTGAATGATGGCCGTGGTAGCCTAGTGGTCAAGATCACGGACTCATGGCCTTTGTGTCACCAGTTCGAGCCCAGTTGCCGCTGAACACCCGCCATGTAGAGGACCCAATGCACCTTAAATCTGTCAGGGCTTCGTCACTTGACCATAGTTCAAAATTACTGTGTCCGTCGCCAAAAGCCCTCGTGTAGCTGAATAGGGCGACGTTAATATTCACTCACTCTATAATGTTGATATATACTACATTTTTAAATTACTTTTTAATTATGCCTGGTTTAATTTCACACCTCCATGCTTTTACTATCCACTCACACATATATCTAGACTTCAAAAGTATATGAGCATTGCGCATGCATATTTCAAGTTTTTGTAAAGGGGGTGCGTTATATGGCGAACATACCTAAAATAAAAAATTGCATTTTGACATTGCATTATACACCGGTTCACATATTACTCCAGACAGCGGCGTAACGTACACCCCCGTATTGCGAGGGGGGGCAGGGTTCTAGGGGCCCTAAAGCCTGACTACCGCCAAGTACCTACCCTTTGTAAAATCCAACTTGAGGGCCCAAAACCTGACTTTGCAGGGGGCGTCCAAATGTTCTCCGTTACGCCACTGACTCCGGAATATACGGTGTAGTATGCATTTTAACACCCTCCCAAATCTTACGTATTTTATTACAATATGTGTATTTTTAATGTGTGAAAACACAATGGCTTTACATTTGATTTAATCTAGTGCCTGTTTATAGCGACGGATTTAGGCTGAGGCCCGAGCCTAAAGCGGCCAATTTTAGGGCGCCAAAATTTTCGATGAGGCAAAAATTTGAAATTGATTTTGTTTCTTTATCAGTTAATTGTAAGACCGATAATTTAATGCTTTTCTTGCTTTGATAACCTCAAGATGTCAATATTAAAAGGGTAGAATTATTTTTTAGTAATTAATTGTGTATGTTGTAAAATTTAAGATATCTACAAATAGGTATTGAAAATTTTTTTGTTAAGTGTAGCATTTATCTATTCACGGTAGATTTTTCAGAAATTTTTCTTAAAAAATCTAAATGTAGCGTTTGTTTGCTCGTCGTTATAACTCAAAATTTTAATTCACCATATTTAATTATACCTTTGTCCCGTTACTCAAAAACTTTAATATACCTAAATTTAATTCGAATCCATTATTACTATTATTATTGTATATAAGTGCGTCAAATTAACTTGTGCCTAGGGCGCCGTCAACTAAATCCGTAACTCTCTCTGCCTGTTTGTATTGTCAGATAATTATATCAAATAAAATAATTCACATTAATGTACCTGAAAAGGTTAAAATGTCAAATGAATTAAAGCATTCTTTGCGTGCATTATAAAAACTGAAAAAAAATATATATATTAAATTGTTTTAACTGTTAATACCTTAATTAAAACCTTAATATTAACAGAAATTTTTTTAAAAAAAAAAAGAATATATTACCCAGCCGCTTTGCGAACAACACTGTCATTTAATTCGTACTTCAGAATAACTATATCCTGTTGCTCCGACGAAATATTTCTCCGTCATACGAAATAAATTTCACTTAATTTTAAATTTAAATACGTTTTTATTCCCATTCTCCGCGTATCTTTTTTATTTAATCTTTGCTATTCAATTTCGAAAAACAACTATATCGGGTTTGCATGTAATTTTTATTTGGTTTCATTCGAATTTTGAATGGATTATTTAGCATTAAAAATATTAAGTTCAGAGAGGGTTTTTTGTTCTTATTTATGAATTTCCTTCATCGGTCGCTAGGTGGCATAGTTTTCGCTTGGATCAGAACTATATATCATAAAATCCGGCGTATAACGCGCACCTATACTTTCAGGCTGAATTTTTTGAATTTTTAGGTATATTCGTCGCATAACGCGCACCCCATTTTTTACGAAGAAATCTGAAATATTAGTATACATTGCTCTTATGATTTGAAGTTATTTATTCGATTTATATGTATTATACCGCGGACTTTTGAAAAAATAGTATATTTTTAGAACTACAACTCTTTTAGTTCATAAGGCGTGTCATTTCTTTTTAAATAAACAGTATTTCGATCTATGTAGAAGTCTAATTTTTTTTATGCTAATCTTTTTCGTTATTTTCAAAGCTATCGTTTTTTATACCATGTGTATAAAAAATCCCCCTTAAATTTCGATCTTATTTTTTGTGTTAAAAGTGCGCGTATACGCCGGATTTCACATTAATTTATTTCTTTGTCTAAGTAAATACTTTATTTCCAGAATGGGAAATCGGACTGAATTTTTCTTTAAATCTTGCTTTGCATATAAGATAAAAGGATTCCACTGCTGTTTTTTTCCCCTAAAGGTGTACGAAAATGTTACGGTGTTCAAAGGGTAAGAAAAGGAGAAACGTGACTTGAAGGTCAGAATCAGAACTTCGGGATTTTTTATTTGATTGCGTGACTTTTTAGGAACTTCCGTGACTTTCTGGGTCCGATAGGTATTCTAAAACATCAGAAAAGGAAACGAAAACATCGAAATTTAGATAACTATGCACGAGAAGGTCAAGTTTTTTTAACCGTTCGGACTTAAGGGAAAAGTGATAAACGAACGAAAAAAAAAAAAGGGTTTTTTAAAGTTATATGTTTTAGAAAAACTTCCAAGGACGCATAAAACTTCGCGAACATAAATTATTATTTTTAAAATATGGCACATGGGAAGAACACATACGTAAATATTATATGTGTGAATGGAGAATGGGTTTTTAAAAAAAAAGTAAAATTAAAATTTGTTAATTTTAGATTTGTTAAATTTTTAGTTATGAATTTGTTACATGTAATATGTTTAAAGGAGAGGAAGGGGGAAACTTTTTTTTAATTATAAAACCACAGTCATTCGAAAGTCATAGGTTTTGTTCGAAAATATTTTCTTTAATATTTTCTTTTTCGTAAATAAAAAAAAAATTCTCAATTGTTTGAGATTATAGGGAGAAAAATCATATAATAGTATTATCTATTTATTGCAAAGTCGTATTTTCTTCTATTTAAAAATATATGAATAGTACGATTTCGTACTAGTTTGTTTGGGGATTTTTTAAATTTTTTATGTATCTCGAAAGATTTTTTTATTTGTTTTAAATTAAATATTTTTTTAAATTTTTTTTAAAATATGTAAAACTTCTTTTTGAAAAATTTTTTTAATTATTTTATGATGTAAAAATGAAATTTTGTGTAAAAATTTAGTTTTGCAAAACCCTTTTTATAAAAGCTTGATTTTCTGATAATAATTTAAAATAAAAAATTACCTTTGGTTTTAAAATTTAAGTATCCCATTATATTCCCGAACTGAAAAAGCAAATAAACTTTTTTTACTATTAAAATTAAAAAGAAAGATATAGGCTTTGTTTTTAATTTTAGAACGTTGGAAAAAATATTTTAAATTAATTTTGAGGCAGGCTTTTCTTGTATTCGAAATACGTTTTAAAGTAAAAATAAAAAATATAAAGATTTAACAAAAGTGGGACTATGCGGGGGAAAGACGTAAATTTTAAACGTTGTGTCTTCTATAATAGAAGAAAAATTTAAAATATTCACACCAGAGAGGTTTTAAATTTTATTTAATGATATAAATTTTTTGCTTTTTCAAAAAAACCATTTATCTGAATTTCACTGCTATAAAAACAATTCTTTTCATTTACTGTTAATTAAATAAAATTAATTTTATTTCGTTGCATGGTTATATTATTTTAAACATTTTGAAATTTTTTCCTCTTCAGTTACACTTCTTTCTTTTAAGGTTCGACTACTTTCAATCGTGTTTTTAAAAAGCCATAAATGGATAATTTTCATGATATTTAGTGTCACTTAGATTGGGAAAACATGTATAGAATTTTTTAAGGACATTTTGACAAAAAAAAAATTATTTAAATACAGTATTTTGGCAAAAAATGAACTTAGAATAATTTTTTTCAAAATGTTCTCCTTTTTTGAAAAATGCTTCTATTATAATAATGTTTTGTGTGGCAAAATAGCCGATCTCCACAGAAGCTCAATAAATTTTTTGAAATATATAACTTAGAAGTGGGTTTATCCATATTTTACGACAACAGAGGGGGGAAATTTAAGAAAAAAAGCCGATTTTTTTCAATTGGTGGTAGCTCTGAAAATAATTGAATTTTTCAAAATTTAGTTGAGCCCCTGTAAAAAGGTCTGATAATAAAGGCAAAAATTTAAAAAAATAGAATCATTTTTCACAAAATAAAATTTTGAATAAAATTTTTCTAAGTTGTTTTTTACGAAATTTTTTTTAAATAATTTTTTTTCAAAATTCCTTTAAAAATTTTATAAAGTATTCTAATCAATGACCTAAATATCATGAAAATTTTCCCTTTATCACCCTTTTAAAAAAACGGTACCAAGTAGTCGTCCCTTTAAATTTTGGCTAATGTTAAAAAATAAGGGCCGAATTCGGGAAAATTTTTTTTAGATATAAAAGTGCTCCCCTTAATATTATATTATGGCTACTCTATCCTGTATATAATCACTTATTTTATCATACTACTCATTTTTATCCGAGTTGACACATTTCTTCTTTTATAAATTGTGTTTTGATCTTTTTTCCTATACCGCGTAATAATGCTAAATGAGCTATCCCTTCACATGTTAAAAGGAAAAACTAATTATTTATGAAATATTTTGAAATTTTAAAAACACTATATTATAAACAAATGCATGAGTTACAATGTCACAAATTTTTATAAAAATTGAGGCATTTTTTCTGTCCAAAAATGTGCTCCGCGTCAAGTTCACGCTCTCGTGCATATGGCGAAAACAGCCTTAAGTTACAGATATTTCATTTTCAACTAATATCCGACAATTTATAGCTTCTGGTACATAATTATTATTCCTCGTTTGCTTGGAAATAAATAAATAAAAAAAAAAATTGAAAGTGGAAGTTAACAAGTTGCTAGATCAACGCATGATCCCCAACCTTGTTCCTTTTTGAAAATTTCACTAAAGTGGTTAGAAATACAATAAATGTGTGTATTGCATCGTAATGGATTGATGTGTTTGCTACTGCAAACGAATCTCGTGATGTTGAATCTTGGTTCAAGTGACTAAACCGAAATTTTCGCCTAAAATCTTAATACTACAATATTCCTCTGTAAAAGACACAAAATGCAATTTTTAGAAGTCATTATCACTTTGTATGACCAGGATATTTTAAGGCATGGGCCTGGGTCCAGTGCCTCAGCCTCGCGGGGTGCTCGGCTCGCTCTCGAACTGGCCTCAATAAGATCTTGAGTGAATGAGTGAATATTAACGTCGCACTGTTCAGCTACACGAGAACTTTTGGCGATGGACCTCGTAATTTTGAACCATGGTCAAGTGACGTGGACGACACCTGAGCTGGCACCCCCTCTCCTAACTACCACACCACACCAACGGGAGGACGTTTGAGCTCTCGACAGATTTAACGTGCATCGCTGCCCTACACGGCGGGTCTTCAGTGATACTGGGCTCGAACTCATGGCATGCCTGACATGATCTGATACCTTGACCACTGGGCTACCGGAGCCCCTATTTTTTTTCCAAAAAGGGACCCAAAAAAAATTTTGATACAGGGCCCACTTAGGAGTATCTACGCCAGTGTAAACTAGCATAAATTAATCCAGCTATAATGGTATATTTTTTAATACCAACACTAGGTACTAATAATAGTTTAATTAACTTTTTTTAAGAGAAGCAAAAAATTCTTTGTATATTTTTTGATACGAATAATTTAAAAAAATTTTATTTAGTGCATTTATCTTCAAGCATGCTTTTGAAAAGAAAGAGAAAGAAGACATTTATTCCAACTATATGCTGTGCAATCAAAAAACCCTCTTTCTTCAACGACCCATAAATAAATAAAATTAATTGATATTTTTCATTGCATAGCCCCATTGTTACAGCACCCATTCAGCAATTCTTCATTTTCAGCAACCCTCATTACCCTTTTTTCCCCAAATCATTCTCCCCCCCATTTTCAACAATACCCCGACGATTCATAACTTCTGGTAATTGATCCCCCTTCCCCCGTCTGGGAGCCCTAAATGAAGTTTAACAAAGTTTACAATCGTGGCGGCGCCCCCGCTAGGTCAACGCGTGGTCGCTCAACCCGCCCCATCAACACAGATAAAAGTTGGTCGATGAAAGAAATCGGGAACGGCAGACGACGACTGCGAAAATCGAGAGTAGTTCTCGGGGAAAGACGGCACACAAAAAATCGCAGACGAGAGGGCGACCGTACTGTGAATCACCAGTGCCCCAGACAGACAGAGAGGCGCCGTTTCCATATCCCAGCCCCCGCGTCTAACTGTCTTTGCGAAAAGGCACCACTGACTTATGGCTTGCTGAATGGTCTGTCTGTTATTGTAGTTGATGGTTAAGTGACTTGTTTTTGATGCGGTCCGTTTGGCTTGGATTGTTCGATGCATCTAGAAGTGGATACTTTTTCATCACATTTTTTGTAGTGGGGAAGATAGCTTGTTTTTGTTTGCTTTGTTCTAGAAGCAATTGCCGTGAATGAGTTTTCTGGCTTTCATTAATGATAATTCGTCCGGCAAAGGGGGCTGGTTTTGCAGCTCTAAATCCTTGTTGTTAGGTTGGGGAAAAAGAGTATGGCATTCGCTTTTGTGCACTTTATACAATGATGCTCCTACAATTGATTTTGGTGCTCACTCGGCAATTTCGGCCACTAATTCTTCTTATTTTGATTTGATTTTTCATTCACTCTAAAGCAGGGATGTCAAACTCGCGGTTCACAACGAACATTTTTGCGACCCGGACAGTATATCGGCACACAAAATATATAATAAAGTATTAAAATTTCTTCCGAAATAGGAAAAATAGTAGCAGAGAAGAGGTGTCAAGTGTCAAGAAGTAAACATTAAATTTTTCTTGTTCCTTTATTTAGGTTTATTATAATGTATTATTCGAAATAAACTTACTTTTCCATCATATTGACTTTTCTGCGGCCAACCTTAAGTTAAACCTCGTTTGTGCGGCCCCAAGTTAGACTTTCAATTTGACATCCTTGCTCTAAAGTAACGCGAGGGCTATTGGCTTCGGATCTTGTAATTTTAAACCTCGGTCCAGAGACAAAGGCAGACTGGTACTTCACTTTCTCAAACTTCCACACCATTCTAACTTGAGGATTTTGAGCCACGACAGATTTAACGTCCGTCAAACCCTCTGCATATTGGGTCTTCAGTGGCAACAGAGTTAAATCCACGACTCAACAACGCCGGCTACGAATTCCTGATCAGGACTACTAATACTTCTTGTAGTCTCTCCTTGTAAGACATTGGCGTTGTTAATCCTAAATGGGCCCTGTATCAAAATTCTTTGGATGCATTTTTGAAGGCTCCTTACGATTTTTTACTTACTCATATAGGGCTCTTCTAACTTGGAAGTTCCGTATCATTGATAAAGCTGATAGGGTGGTAGCTACGACCCTGTTGTAAACCCTTATTTCTTGTCAAATTAGATATAATTATAACCAGTATAAAAATGGTCATGAAGTGAATTGTTTTTGTGATTTATATTTGGAGACAGTTATACATCTTTGCCAAAATGGTATTAACGACAAGGTGTCTAAAGGTAAAGCTGAGTGTATAACACTATCTGAAATCAAGAAAATATGTTTTTTCTTTTTTTTCTTCTTATTATAAATGTGTAACATATTACATAAACGCAGAGACATACGAAAGCTAATTTTGGAGCCAAAAATAATTAATTCGCGGCCGACGTTTCATCATGAGGTTTGGTCTTTTAATAAAATTATAAAAAAAAAAGACGAAATGTGGCTACAAAAGTACTTTGTATCAATAAAATTTGAGATGAAATGAGAAATGATGATGAAAGCTTCCAATTCGTTTTTTTAATTTTAATGGACCCCTTTTTTGAGCTTGATTGTGCTTATCTGTTTATTTGTATCATGTTTAATTTATTTTTAATATAAAGTATAGTATCGTATCAACATAAGGTGTGTAGTTCAATAAATTTAAAAGTATTCTGAAATTTCTCTCTTTCTTTAAATTTGCTATTTTCAAATTTTAACCAAGAAAAATTTGTATGAAACTATTGTCTGGCATTGTAATCAACCTCAAAACATTTAACGAAACATATTTAATTATGTTTATCACTTGACTTGGAAAGAAGATAAGTAATTTGTCATTTAATTCAACTAAAGAATCGTCGAGTCCCTTTTCGGAATTAATTAAATTTACTAACGAAACGACCGATTTTTAGCTTTTTTTTCACAATGCATGTTTTTAATGTCTTCGTTGTCCGGAACGTACCACGTGAACTATACGGATAAAACTTTTCTTTCAGTACTAATTAAATTTATTTTTTTAAAAAAATCTTTGAACTTTTTAATTATTTTTATTTAAAAAAAAACTCTGTGTAACTATTCAACCGCGACTTTTCTTAGGTGAAAGCTCTGATGATTCTATTATTTTTAGTTATTATTTTTTTTTCATGATTAATTAAACTTTTTAAAAGAGGTTGCCGGAATTTTCTCAGAGGAATTTATTTGTACTGAGTGAAAATTGTTTTAAATTTTTCTACCGTAAATTAAATAATATTCGATAAACTTTTGTGATAATTAACTGAGTAATTGTTTTATTTATTTTATGTTTAAAAATATTATGTGCGTAATAATTATTTTTTCTTGTTACGTAAGCTTTAAAGAAAAGGTGTCGATATTGAATAAGGTCATTGAATGATGTTTTATTTTGTTATTTTTGTACATAAATATTCTTGTTTTCACTTTGAAATTTATTTTAATTTACATTGAAGTTTTTTAATGTAAGATTAATGATTGCGTAGCTAAAAGATTGGTTTACTCAACTACACAGATATTAATCTATTGTTATTATTATTTTAATCACACGTTTTATTCTTATAATTTATGACAAAAATGCAGCTATCGTATTCGAAAAAATTATGTAAATGATAAAACACACACAAGAATTCACATTTCCATACACAAGAAGTATATGCAAAAGCATAAGCAAATAATAATAATAATAATAATAATAATAACAAAAACAAATCATTTATAGTTTTAATTACCGTAAAATCCGACGTATAACGCTCACCTATACTTTCAAGCTTAATATTTAGGTATATTCGCCGTATAACATCACGCTCATTCCCTTTTTTTACGAAGATATCTGAAATATTAGTATACATTGCTTTTATGTTTCGAAGTCATTTATTCGAGGTGTTATCCCAGACTTTTTTCCCCTCAGGGGGCTCACTTTCTTTAGGTGGGTACGGGTGTCACTATCCCGAGGTACCCTAGTGATCTTTTCCTTTTCCCAAAGGGTTTACTCTCTTTGGTAAACACCGGGTGTCACGACCCGAAGTACCCCAAGTGATCTTCTCTATTTCGACCTCAAATACTTGTCATCCAATTTCTCCTTTTCTTCCTTTTCCCGTCAGACCTTCACAGACCTATGAATGTTTGGCGCAGTATAGCCAAGGCGGCTCTTTTTGCGCCATAAATCACCAAACTCACTCCACCGACATTCGTGGTTTTATTGAGAGCAACAAATAACTTTCCATAAATCAAGTCATTTCTTTTAATTAAACAATATTACGATGCATATAGAAGTAAATTTTTTTTTTATGCTCATCTATTTTGTTATTTTTAAAACTATCGTTTTATGGTGTATAACTTACTTTTGCCAAGGTTTTAAGTCATTTTCCCTTATTAAAATTCTTTTGGTATACTTGAGTTTACAGTATCAATGATATTTCTTGTGACATCAGTATATATTTTTATGGCATGTTGTGATGGCCCTCAGCTAATGATTACATAGTGCACACACAACTTGCATTTGTTGGGATTTTTGAACAAGATATGATATGTGTCTTTATTTTTTCATCTCTATCTTTTTCACAGGATGAAGTCTTTTCTCCCTTCAAAAAGAAAATTACGAATTTCTTTTCACCGGCGTTTCTCCTCATATGCATTCAACAAAACTACGATTTATTATTAAATATGAAATTAAAATTATGATTTTATTTATTTACAACGTAGTGATAACTTATTTAACTAAAATAAAATAAAAAATTTGGAAATTTAGAATTAAAACATGAGAACACCATTTTAATTTTTATACACCATAAGGTTAATGACCATTAAAAGTAATTTACCAAAACAAATATATCTCCGATTTTTTCCCTCATATACACAGATGGCCTAATCATTTAACTGTAAATTTATGCAATATTTATTTTTCCGAAAACAAATAAATGCCTTACAAATGTGATGTCATATCAATAATTATTTTAAATTTGCAATATTTTATCACTAATATATGAAATGGCTACAATTCCTTAAAATTATGAAGGTATATTGTGTTTCCACCAAAAAAAAATTTCGGAATTGCTCATAAGAAAAACATTTAAATTTATAAATAATGTGATAATTGGAATCTCGTTATTTGAATTCTGCTCGCAATATATCATAATCCTCAAAAGAGACTAAAAATTAATTGATTCGTTTAAGTTATGAATTCATATGAAATTTAACATATAGAGGATTCGTTACTTTAATTTCATGTTCCTTCTTACGCGCAAACGCAAACTTTCCACAAATATATTTATAACATAAAAAAATTCATTTGACTAATAGATGGATAATGATATATTTTTTTTGCAATTGTGTTTGTACATTGCGGATATTTGTGAGGAATTTTCATTGTAAGAGTTAGAACGAATAGAATTTTAATACAAACCAAATATAATCGTTTATTTCTTATAAAAAAAAATTAGCTTTATATATTAAGGTTTGTGTGTGTGAATCAAAATACTTCTTATCTAAATATAAAATATTTTCCTATTTTAGAATATCATTTTTTTCTTCTTTATATCCATTTCCTTCTTCGGCTATTCTCTCTTAGCTGTAGCACCTATTCGTGCACCCAATGCGCAGGTGTACTAACCAAATAAAAGACCATTATCATATCTGTCATTACAGCTTTGTGTACATATTTTTGACTCATAAGCTATTTTACACCGAGTGTTTCTTGTGTATGAGAGCACGTGTATTACTCACTGACTGTTAACCCCAAGTTATGTTTTTTTCTTTGTGATATCAGTACATTTTGAATGATAAATATGGCGCTAAAATATGTTCTTGTAATTCATGCAAAAAAGCACTTTTTTTTTAATACCTCAGTAGCTAAGGTTTTTTTGTTATTGGTTGATGATATTCAGCTGTAGGCATCGAACTTTCAAGTCGTGGATTTGAATTTTAACTGTACTTAAAACTCATTATGTAGAATAAATGTTAAGGGTTGTTACGGATTAAATAGAATTGTGGGCTTGAACCATTTGATCACGATTCAGAAATATAAGGTCGATCCATTGGTGTAACGGAGAATAGTAACCTACAAAGAGATCCGGTTTTGGCTTTTATTTTATAAATTGGTTAACTTCGTATTTGGCGTCAGTCAGGCTTTGCGCCACCTAGAATCCTGCCCCCCCCTACCGCGAAAAGGGGGTTGCGGGGGTGTACGTAACGCCACTGGGTCCGTTACCAAGACAGTAACTGAAACCTTAACCGCTCTTGTTTTAACTATAAATGACTCTTCCAAGCAGCAGAAACGCCCTCTAGTGATTACACATCTTCAGTAAAGGCCAGATGAGGAGAAAATGTGGTCGCTATAAAAAACCATCCATATTCTTTGCCCATTATTTTTTTGTTGAAGATGTGTGTTGTCTTTGTGCTACCTAACTTAAATTAATAAATAATTGTTATGCTATTGGAGACTTATTAAATTCAACCCCGAATTTACCACTTTTAGTTTAATCTTTAATGTCCAATGCTCTACAAACCGAATAAAAAACGATGTGACAATAATTATTTTTATGAGTCATACGTATGTGTTAACGAAAAACATTAGTTGTAGTAAAATAATAAATTAACTATAAAATAACATTTATATTTTTATGAGTCCACTATTTGTACCCAGTAGTTGAAATTGCGAATATGGAGATGATTATTGTGTTAGACGGAAAAATGATTAAAACCCAAAATATATGAACTAAGTTTTATTTCGAAATTTTGTTCTTTATTTTAAGTAGCCTTCGTATTGCTTCAGGGTGCGAAAGCAAATCGAATCGAATCTGTGTTTAAAGTTAGTGCATTAACAAAAATGATAAGTTTATAAGTATATTCATACACATATGAAGATCTAAAGTCTACTTACAGTTTTAATAGCCTTTAATATAACAAAGTACAACTATACAATCATTTTTAAAGTAATAGTATGTATTGATTCCGTTTATAACTGCGAATTAATATAGTCTTATGTCTGCAAATTTATTAATAGAATGTCTTGAATGTCCTTGTCTGTCTTTACACCTACATAGATCAAAAGGGTTCCGAGAAAGAACCAATAACTTCTCTTTGAATGTTTTTTTTTTTTTTTACTATCTTTTTGTCACAAATAACTTCTCCATTCAATATGTTTTCGTGCGAATTTTTTTATTAATTCCTTCAATATCAGGGCGAAAGTAAATAAATATATAAGCTTGTTTATGTGATAAATAGAGAGCCATTTTCTTAAGAGAGATAATTAAATTATATATTGAATTATTACATTGTGTATTAAAATATTGGTAGAATAATGTATATATATATATGGTGAGAGATAAAGGGTTATTTAAACGTTGGAATGTGTGTGATTAATTTCCTCATTAGATTTACGTAATTTAGATAAATGATTGCTTAAAACACTCGTTGTGAATATGTTTATAATTTCGGCGTAGTATTAGTATATTATATATAATTTTATGTAATTGTATCTTGTTTGATGTTTGGTATGTATTAAAAACTAATTTGTTACAACACGTGTTATTAACGTCACACTATAAAGCAATACGAGGGTTGTTGGCTTTGGACCTCGTAATTTCGAACCGTTGTCAAGTGACAAGAACGACACCTGAGTTGGCACCCTTTCTCCACACCATTCAAACAGGAGGACTTTGTGCCTTGATATTTTTAACATGCATTAGCCGCTCTACACGGAGGTTCTTCAATGACACTGGGGCTCGGAACTCATGACCCGCCGCCCACGAGTTCGTGACCATGACCAACAGACTACCGCGGCCCATAATTTGTTACTAAGAGTTGTTTTTTTTTAAAAAAATTCCATCTCTTATGTATTTTTCACTGTTAACTTTTCCTAAAATATTTCGATTTTATTTATCCTTGAATAAGTTTTATTCTTCAGATAGAATATTATCGGTATAGTCAACAGAATTTGTTATATTAGGAATTAAATATTTTTAGATAATTTTATATGATATACGCTGCTTATTTTTTCTAATTTTCCTTTTGAATACAAAACTTTATCAAATTATATTTTTATCACCTCATTTCAAAATACCCTAATAATATATTACGTGCAGTTATCCAATTATAAGCAGTTACACGAAAACTCTTTTTAACCTTCCTTGGACGGTAATGCTAATCCACAGGAGGGCAGTTTCAGTAATTGCTGATAGAGCCTTACCTCCAAGCTTAACATTACATTCTTCCCTTATTTTCTTAGAATAAATTTTCGTGCTTTCTTTCACTTACGTATTTGTCCTTGAAATTCCTAAGTCATTTCGGAGTACTACTTTACAAACCAGGAAATTTCCATTCGAGAAGCAATCACCTTCGGGTTCAAAGAGCGGTAATGTCAGTCCACTCGACCGGTTCTTCAAATTACCGAATTTGCACTAAAAAAGGACGCTCCATGTTGAATTCTAACGGTTGAATAACTTTCTTGGCGTTGAAAGGAAACGGATCGAATGTCAGGAGACTGAGAAAGTGGGGTATAAAATTCACTCATCTGAAAGAAAAGAGTGATCAAACAGTGACTGAGTAAGTTGAAACTTCGAGGAGATTGAATCTGGAATGATTTTTTTTCCAGGAGTTTATGTAGGGTTATATCAATGATATTCCCCTAAGATTCTTTTTCAAATGGTAGTTTGATTTGAGCTCTTGAATAATTATTAATTTTAGACTAGTATTAATAAATTGTATTCTTTTGTATCATGGTTCAAACTGTGATCAAATCAAACGTTCAAGACTCACCGGTAGTTGTAAATTGAAATGGATTCGAGTAATCACTTAGGGTCATTTGGTTGTTCAGTAGAATATGATAAAACCCAAAGTCGACTGTGTGCTTACATTTTTCGATAGATAGTTTGGTGTAAGCTTAAATAATAATCGTTTAGAGTTCACGTGACAATTCTATCCGAATCTTGTTGTTTGAAATGTGTTGTTAATAATTGACTGTCTATATTTAAATCGCTTCTACACTTTCAACAGACAACTTTTACCATACAACCACTGCAACTAAACTATATCGTTCTTCTAACATCGCAATTATATTCTTTCCCTCTTTCCTGTCTGATTCATCACTGCTATACTCCCCTACTGTATTGGGGATGCAATTGTATAGCACAGCTGTTAAAACAGTGCTATTAGCCCCAACACGTTTTACTAAAACTAAAAGTGTGTGGCGTCTGAAACTGGACCCTGTTTAAATGTTTAAGAGTGTCTAGATTTTCATGTAACACTTTTTCAAAAAACTAACGACGTTGGCAGTAATCGCATAGCAAGTCTTGAGTGGGCTCTGTATCAAAATTTCTTGGGGCCCCTTTAGTAGCCCCGTAACATTTTACGATTGTTTAGTTTACACATGTTGGGGCCCCTTTAGTTTGGAGACTTCATTGATTGATACGACGGTAGCTATGCCCTTGCTTGTTTTAGCCACGTAGTTAGTTCTTTAATAAGGCAACAATATTTTCACCTTGGTATTATGAAGAAAACTATGGTCACACACAATTTATCGATTTATTATTACTGTGTTGCATTCTTCAAAACAACCATGATCTAGAACAGTGTCTTAATTAAATATGTTAACCCTTAGTTTTAGTAATATGTAATCCTTGTGTTTATTAATGTTTGAAAATTTTTAAATTGTATTAAAATAATGTGTTTCTTTAGATCTTTGATAATGATAATGGACACTGCAATTTTGATTTTCGGTTATTTGACGAAAATAGAATTTTTCTCTATCTTTTGGAAATGATGCTTGGCACTGCTCAAACTTCAAAAATAAATCCGACTTTAACCAAATTTTTCTGTTTAACTTTCGTATATACATTTCTCCTATGTGTATGATAAGTAAGGTCTGAGCTCAAGAACTGGGAGAAAGGGTTTAATAAAAGCATCTTTAATGATAAAAATTGTAAAAAAAAATGTCAAAAAGAAAACACAATTTAGTTTGAAGAAATCTGATTTTATTTTACTAAACGCGCGCGCGCGTTCTTCTAAATCATTAATCGTGTTTATGTCTTTAATTTATTTTATAAGGCGAAACGTTTTCAGGCTTCTGAAAATCAAACAAATACTTCGTTACGCTAGGATACTGGCTAAAATCTAAAGGGTAAGGAGGGTAGGCCATCCCGCAAAACTTACCTGAAACGAACATTGGGCTCCTGGCTCTCTTCTGCATGCCGGACGTTTTATTGTCCGTCAAAATGGCGCTACTTTACCGGACTATCGTGACCCGCCATCGGTGTGCGATCGAAAGCCAAAGTCCGTAAATAGTTCTCACGCACAATATTCGTTTTCTTTTTTGGAGACACATTTCTGACTGTCGCCATTTAAATGGCTAAGTAGATATAAAAATGGGAAGGGTAGCCGCTGTCCAGGGAACATTAAAAGTGACCTGACGTCTTGCTATTTCACTGTGCTTTGCATTATTATCCGACGAATTTATTAGTAGTACAGTGTAAAGAAGTATTTAATTTGGTTAAGTATTTTTGTCTGAAATTGCTCGTAAATTGGTTCTATAATGATGTCTTTATACTTGTGTGTGTGTAGTTTTCCTCTTTTTTTTCTGATAGAAAAGCACTAGATTATATGTCAATACTTTAGTTCTAATGCGTTGCACGCATTGAAAATAGAAATGACAAGCAATTTTAAAAGTGTTTGTATAAATGGACCGGCTCGTAAAATTTTTTCAAATTTATTCACAGTTTCGAAAAACAAAATCCAGTAAATAAAATAATTATAACAATATTCGACGAATAATGTTTTTCGCTGTCGGAAAGGGAAACTTTAATTTATAGCAGAATAGTTGCGGTTAATAAATGTCGTTTTGATTTGATGTATTTCCTGTTGATGTTTCAATTAAAGCAACACGAAAGCTATTGGCGTCGAACGCTGTAATTTTGATTTCGATCAAGTCGAGGCTGTACACCGTGGTTCTGCTTAAACACACCATGGAGTCATGGTCATGATTCGAACCGGGATCACTAAGACCCTTCCGTGTGGGTCAGTATATTAAATCTTGTCGAAGCTGAAATAACTCCAGGCCATTGATGTGTGGGATTCAGAAAGTTCTATATAAGTGTCGTCCACACAAAATTTGACCATGGTTCGAAATTATTTCGCAAAAGCCCTGTGTGTGAAATGTAGTTAATATTAATCGATCAAGCGATTTTCTTTTTTAATACCTTTTCTCTGAACTTCCACATCACACCACTGCGAAGTCTTTGAGCCTCAATAGATTTAACGTGCATTATCTACCCTTCACGGTGGGTCCAGTATATATCGAAGCCATATTTGAAGTTAAATAACATAGGCTACTTAATGTACATTCAAGTAATTATATATAAATATGTATCACACACACAAATTTTAAGAAGCTACCTGAAGAAATTCATGTTTAGCTATTATTTTATTTAACGAAACACGCCTTTTTTGTTAATGTAGTTTTATTTATGAAAGAATTTCAAATCTTTTTAAATGTATTGTTTGTTCTATTATTATTTTATCAAGGTATGTCGAAGCTAGTTAAGGTCTTCGAAATAAAGAATATTAACTTGTGACAATTATGTTAAAGCAAAAGTTTTTTGCATAGCTAGTGTTAAAAGTCAACACAAGGAAGTATAAACTTAATTTAATAATTTAAATAATTTATTTCTTATTTTTCACATTATATGAATTAAAATTGTTGAGTTAAGTAATTCATATTAACTTAAATCATACCTTTTATAGTGCATTTTTAGACATACTTTTTAATGACCTAGAAATCGTCAATGAGGGTTTAAATCGAAATTATTTCCTTTATTTCCATTCAATTATTTTAGAGACACTACTGTGAATGAACACAATGTTCGATGTTGTAAGCTTATTATAAAACAAATAAATATTTTCATTTTATTTACTGTTACTCGTTGTCTCTTTAGTTTGTAGTTTAAGAGGTCATTTGCACTTGTTTAGCTTTTTAAGTACTACTGCATTTCATTATGTTATGCTAGTTATCTAATTCCTTGTTTTTTCTTTTTAGGTGAGTGTCAAAATTTTCTTTCTGCCTTCTGAATGGAAATGATGTCTATGCAGTAAATACTCCAGTGGTGCATAGATATGTAATTTTTCAACTGATATTTTAAGAAAATACGATTAGAGTTTTTTTAGTTGCAATATCTTGAGTTATTTTTTTGTTCTTATAAGATGACATTTTGTGATTAAATTCTAATTTTTTATTTTTATACATTGTATAAACGCACATAAAGTTGTTATGTTAAGTGTTTTTAAATGTTAAATGTTTTTAGATAAGTTATAACAGTTAAAAACGTTATACCCGATGGATTAATATCACTATTGCAAAATAATTTTTTTCTATTTTTTTATGTGATAATTTTTTTATATTTCGTAAAATTTTATTTCAAAATATTTTTTTAATATTTTTTTGATTGTTTTTTTTTTAATAATGATTTTTAAATTTGCATGGAAAAAATCATCACACAAACATATTTTTCATTGTATTTCATTTTGTTCTAAAATGGTGGGATTGGATACTACTTCTTAACCATCATTGTCTACACTCATGTAACAAATCTACTTACTGTAAACTCTTATTTTTTCTCTAATAAAAATATTCAAATCAATTTGTTTAAAAATATTTAGTTAATAAAGAAATGACCGTAGAGACTTCATTTGAGGTCTTTTTTTCTTTGGTACCTTTATTTTATTACAATTTTTCATTCGAAAATCAGTAATTACTTTTAATGGCGGCTTTGCAGCATGTCAAACGGCTTTTTATTTAGATTGTAAGCAGAAGGAAAGTAGCAATTTTTTTTTGTGTGTAAATACAAGAAAAGTATTATTAATTGTGTACGCGTGATGCCCAGAAATCGAAAATCCATTTATAATTTTTAAAAATTAAAGTGAAACTAAAATACCTGTTACATAAGGAAAATAATAATAAAGTTTTAAAAAGAATTGTAATTTATTCTTGGAACTGTTTCAACTTCCGCATTGATTACATTAGTCATTCCGTCTTCCTGGTTTTTTTCATTTTAACCTTGAAAATAATTGCATCATGTCTTTTAAAATACCACTGTGGTTTCTTAAACTAACAACAAACAGTTTTCAGTCATAAAACATTCATTCAAGTATCAAATATGTCTCGTTAATTCTTTGTACCCTTTTCCTTTTTAAAATAATATTTTGAAAAAGAAGGAAAAAAAAATCGTGACATCGAAACTAAAATAACTTGAAAAGATTTTTGAATTGCATCTGAAATTTGATATTTGATTCAAAGTTTTTACTCTCTTTTCCAGGATTTTCGATTAAAATGTTTATTTGAAATTTTTTCATTCAGTCTGCTTGTAAACATCCCTTGACGTATAGTAAAATATCACGTTCTTACATTTATTGAATTGATAAATGTTTCTAAAAAGGGAACCAAAATAGACGTATTATGGGATTATAGTTGTAAATTTTGTTGCATTTTGAATATTCCGATGGAAAGAAAGAAATAAGATTTATGGTAAATATTATCTTTAAGTAGGACATACAATTGTACCGAATTTAATTATCGAAATGAAATTCGAAAAAAACTTACCGTACGATTGCTTATGAAATTTGTCTTAACGATTAATTAACATAGCATCACAGATATACCTGTACGTTTAAATGTGTGTGTATTTATAGTTTTAAGCATTTTATCTTAAGCATTGATCGTTTGATATACTTGAAAACAGTGACCAAAATTCATTTTTTCAATGCGCATTTGATAATACTTATTTTTACACTTTTTAGTGCAGTATATATATATATATATATATTCCGGTTCAATATATTTCTAACGACAAGTGAATGACATTTGAAGTAGTACCTCACTCCCCGAACTTGCATTCCGCGACACGTCAGTATTCTTATAATCCCCGTGAGAATCAAACGTATAGCAAACTTGAATGTCTTGCACTATTGTCTTTGATTGAATCAAGTCTCTCGCCGTTGACGTTTTAAGATTTCTTGAGACCCTGGGCCCTTATGTAAAAATAGGCCCCACCTACTACCCTTTTAAGTAGGCAGAATAGAATACTTTGTCAAATACTGATATAAACGGGAAACCCATATCAAACTATTGTACGGGACTCACACTCTCACAAACCAACTTGACCTAGACTTTGACACAGACGACGGTCATAATATAATAATGCAGTTGCCAGTTGGAAATAGTTCGTAATTTCCAGCTTTTCGGAGAGTGTGTCCAAGAATAACATTTGACAATTGAAATTTTTTTAGGATCATAATCCTTATTGATGCCGAATCGAGAACGAGGCAAGACCCTTCTCTAAGCCGAGGCCTGGGCTCCTTTGGCCTAGGACTGAAGACGTCCATGACTCGATAGCCAACTGTGAAGCGGGGTCATTCAACCACATGATTATAGGCGCTTTTTTTTTATTTCTTTATTAATTCTTCAATGGCCAATCCTTCCTTCCTCTGTTGCTCGACAGCCCAGGATGGGCCTTGGCCTTCTCAAGAAGCCTTTTCGAGGCCATCCTTCTTCCTTCTAGTGTTCTCCAATTTTTAGTTTTTCAAAACTAGAAAGATTTTTTTCTTGACCATCAATCCATCTTAGATTTGGCTGCCTTTTCTCCGTGTGCCAATTGGTTGGGCATTGAAGACTTTTTTAGTGGTGCGATCTGCGTCCATTCTGACCTGCCTATTTAATTCTTTGTATTTTGATGAAGTTAACGATGTCAGATTCTTTATATGAGTGATAGAGCTCGAAATTTGATCTTCGCCACGTTCCATTTTCCTGAATTCCTCCAAAAATAAATCTTAAAATCTTCCTTTCGCGTAGATACTTATGTTCTCATCTGTTCGAGACATGGACCAAGTTTCACATGCATAAGTTTAATACTGATCTTAAAAGACTTTTATACAATAGAACCTTTGTTTTCCTTTTGATTAAATTCGATTTCCAATGTGGCTAATAAAACAGAAAAATCTTCAAATTATTTTTAATTAATATGTAGAATATTGGGATATTAAAATCCAATCTTTCCCAACACTTCGTTATCACTTTTCCGTCTAACCTTTAACCCCTTAAAATTCCAATACATTCCCACCTCGGCAGTTCTTCATCACCATGCTCCAGATTCCTGTCTGCTGCCACCTGCTACATCATTCATCTATCTCAATCTCCCCCACCATTTCTTGTCTCAAAGTTCCGTTCATTAACCCCCTCCCCCCCGTAAAGTTTGCTGTCAAACAATAACCCAGTTTTGAATGAAACCTTACGAGCCGAACGAGTGACCTTTCGACGGTGGAGCTTACGATCGATAGCCGTCTGTGCGCCGGTCATTCACCGTGCGAATCGATCCTTCTTTCTACCCCTTTCGTTCCCTCCCTTGCCTCCGTTGTCTGTAGGATTGTAAGAGACGGGGAGGGGATCACTTACCTCTTCCACCTGTGTTCCCCACTGCTCTACATCCTCTTTCTCTTTCTGTTCTTTCTCGTCACGTAATGAATTAGAGTTGCGTCGTAGATTAGCGGAGTAATTGGAAGGAATGTGATATATAAATACGGTTCGAATATAAATGGTAATTGGAAATGCAGAGTGCGTGTTTAAATGTATGCATGTGTTTGCTAGAGATAGTGTTTCAATATTTGCTTGTGCAGACATTGCAGATGTTTGATATTACATTTATAGTTAGTCGTATAATAGATATTAATGAATAATTTTAGAAATTGATTTTAATATAATATTGTTAGAATGAATTTTATGGGTTTATTATGAGGAGACTGCATGCTATGTTGAAAATATAGACCAATGTTTCTCAAAGTGTTGCCCCAAGAATGCGTGATAACCCAAAGTGGGAGGCGCAAGCGTATCAAAAAGTCAAAAATAAAAATTATTTTTTTTAAAAAAAAAAATTATTAGTTTACTGAAAGGAAGCAAAACAAAATATATATATTCCGGCATAGTAAAAAAGAATTAAATACACATTTGTACTGATGTAATAAAACTTATAAATGTATTCGTACTGCTCAATGTTTAGATATAATGAATTTATCAATATTAAGTTGTCAAATTTAATGATTACTATTGACTCCCGTGGGCTCTTTGTCATGTATAAAATTTAATACTTATCTTGGTATTTTTTAAGGTTTATAATGACAGTCTTATTGTATTTTTTGCGTCAAAAGTACATTACTGTCGCATTCAAATCATTGTTATTGTATGGAAGCGGGCGCTATGGAAATTATAATTGAAAAATGGGTCGCAAACGCTGAAAGTTTGAGAAGTACTAATATAGACCTGGGGGTCCGGACCCCCCCTCCCAAAGCCCTTGATTTTCTTTTCCGATTGATTATAATTCTAAGTATATAATACGTAAAATTTAATTAAATATTTGTTATTAATGATTAATTTTATTAATTAATGCTAATTATTTATTCAATAATTAATTTTTTACTGTGTTTTGTTCCTGAAAATCGACAAAATCAAAAATAGCATGATACAAGAATGGTGAACTTTCAACCCCGGACTCCCCTTGAAAAATTCCTGTGTGCGCTACTGGGATATCTGCTCATTCACCTCAGCACCCAAAGGTCGCGTATACTGGGATGGCCACAGTAAGTCCTAGCCATCATGGGCTATTGCGCCTTGAGTTTGAGTTGAGTTTTGTTTTAATACATTTCGCCAATAATATTGAGAATCGTAACTTGTTATTTTGCAGAATACATTGATTTAAACTTAATGAGGGTGCAAAAATCAATTCAATGTAATTGAATTCTAAAATCAATGGTGTAATGAAGAATATTATAGGGTCCCCCTGCAAAGTCATATATTTTGGTCCCTAAATCTGATATTACAAAACCATAACATAACATAGGCTTTGGGTCTCCCTAGAACTCTAGTCCCGTCCGTGATGCTGGGGTGTACGTTACGCCACTGTGTAACGTCATCAATGTAAATTTTTTGTTATGACAAATTTTTGAAAAAAATAAAAGGTATATATATATAGGAAAAACATTTTTATAGTTACTTGTATTTATTTATGTTATACTTCGTTACGAAGATTGAAAAAAATAAATGATAAATGTGTTTTTCTACACGATTTAATTCATTCATTTTACGTGCGTTAATTTCATCTTCAATTTTAAAGAGTACCACTTATATTCCGACATTGTAAATAAAATTTCAAATCAGATTTAAATTTGACCTTGGAATGAAATAGGAGTAAACAGGACAATTTAATATAACCCGAGAAAAAATATTTTTAAAGAGGATTTTATTTCAACATCTGCATGCTTTAAATTTTTAAGTAATATTTTTCTTGTTGATAATCTGTTCCTATCGGTGAACTTTTTATTTAATCATCCTCGGTAATAACAACTATCAACTAAACAATTATTTTTTATGACAATTTTTTATACAGTAAAAAATTATTACTCATTTTTTTTACAGTTTTTTAATCTTTATTTAAAAAATATACACTTTTTTTAATACCATTAAAAAAAATTTCTTTCTCTTATCCAAAAAGAATAAGAGACTTGCAAAGAATGTAACCCTATCCTAAATATGCCTCTCACGAAAAAGAAATTCTTTGAATTCTACTTTTTCTGAAAGCACGTTGAACAAAAAAAGATTTAAAAAACTCCCTTAATTGTCGCTAAGAAACAGTTATTCTTTAATGATAAGTGCAAACCATGAAATTAAAGAAAGAAAAGCCGATTAAATATTTAGCCGAAAGGTGTAACGACCAGATAGGTCGCTATTATTTCAAAGAAATTTCATTAAGCGCTTGCATACAGCTCGTTTTTCATAGATTTCTCAGAAGTATACACAATTGACAAATAATTTATAGATTCTTAATTTCGCATGCATTAAAATTTTTTTTTCCGTAGAGATTTTACATAAAAAAAACTATTTTAATTATATTTTATTTTAAGATCAAGCAATAACGCGAATTGTAATTAACGAAATTGCAAAATTTTTAACTACCATAAAATTCGGCGTATAACGCGCACTTTTAACACAAAAAATAAGATCAAATTTAAGGGTTCGCGTCATACGTCGGGTATAAAAACGATAGCTTTAAATAAATAATGAAAGAGATGAGCATATAAATTTTTTATCTCTACACATATCGCAAATACTGTTTATTTAAAAGAAATGATATGCCTTTGAACTAAAAGAATTGTAGTTATAGAAGTATACTATTTTTTTCAAATGTCTGGAAAAATACTACGAATAAATGACTTCAAAACATAAGAGCATTGTATACTAACATTTCAGATTTCTTCGTAAAAAAAGGGGTGCGCTTTATACGGCGAATGAACCAAAAAAATAAAAAATGCAGCTTGAAAGTATAGGTGCGTGTTATGCACCGGATTTTACGGTAATTAATATGTATAGATTTTCAATCTGGATCCATTTATGAGGAGGGAGGTGAATGACCTGTGTGGGTTTATTTTTAAAAAATGTTTTCTCTTTTTATTCAGCTTGACTTTATTTGGCGAATGTGTTAAAGAAATATTGTTATTTCGCAAATGTAGTTAAAATTTTGAATTTTGGTGTTGTTGAAAAGCCCCTCCTACCTTAACAAACACATATGGTGCTAAATTATTTCAATTTGTTCGAAGTTATGCATAATTTCTTATAGTATTTAAGTGACCGCGATAGCCAAGTGGTTTATGTCACGAACTAAAAGCCGCCATGTCATGAGTTCGAACCCTAGTGCCACTGAAGACCCGCCTGGTAGAGGGGCTGAGATGCGTGTAATATCCGTCATTGGTCAAATCCCTTACGTTAGCATGGTGTGGAAGAGGTGACGTGCCAGTGGTGGTTCAAAATTACGAGGTCCGCCAATAGCCTTGGCTTATAAACTCTCCATTAGTTATCATCCATTAAAATATCAATGGATGACAATTAATATTTGAGACTGGGCTTTATCGCGCCTTTCACTAAATCCTCTTGGGGAATCTTTGGGGCCAGAATGGCATTTCATTCCAAAAACTCGATATGCAGATTAGGAATGATTATATATATTAGAGCTTTAGCATTCGCGAAAAGGTCTTAGGGAAGTCTTAGAGAAGTCGGCTGGAGGCCAGAGAGTATTATAGGAGCCATATAGAAGTCGGTTAGAAGCCAGAAAGTTGCCTAGTAGCCGGATCAAGTTGAATTATAGTAATATATATCAGATATAAAGATTGTTAGCTGTTGGCGCCGTGTGATATCGGTAAGCGATAGATTATTAAACTTTAATTATAGTGCAGACTCTAGTTAGCTAAGGAATCGGCTATATATAAAGATTCGGAGGTTAATTTATTATAAAGATAGTGAGTAGGATTTAATGCGCTATTTGCTAAGAATTGTTAATTGCGTCATATCACTCCTGATCGTTTTTCTCTAAGACTTGTGTTGCATTGCTTAATATAAATTGTGGTATAATAAACTGGCTTTATTATGGAAGGTTCGAGTGGTCAATCTTTTATCCCTACAAATCTAGGTCGCGTGGATGAGGAGTTGATACCCCCGGCCCGGGGGGGGGCTGTCATATATTTTCTAGATATTCGTACATAATACTCCCCGCAAAATTAAATAAACCATAATAGCAAAATAGTATAATTCGTTCTTATGATCGTCGCTGTTGTCAAACGTTGAAATACTGCAGGAATTTCGGAAATTTACAGTGAATGGCTTTTAGATTAGTAGCACAAAGAGGGAGAAAAAAAAATTCTATACATGCTTTCAAAGCATCGCTTTTTCTGCCAATATTTCTCAAACAGAATCCTCCGGCTCTGAGTCACAAGAACTCCTCACAATCAACCACCCAACTGTGACTCAGGCCTATGACTGAAAATTTGATTATTTATCAGCTACCCTTTGTAAGTGCAGACGTCACTGAATATAAGTCTAGAAATTGATGGATAATACCACGAATTATTGCGGGAGAACGTTCACAAAGGAGGCTTTTTGGTCGGTTTTGGGTCGGGAAGACCCTTTTAAATTTGGGGGAAAACCCAAATTTTTTATCACAAAAGTTTAAGAAACAATTCATACGACGTTAAAAAGCAAATCAGATCCATTCAGTGGTTATGGAAAAAGAAGCGATAAGCTAGCTACATTCCAAGGTCTAAAATGATGAATCATAAGTGGGGTTTTAAATTGTTAAAAATTTTTAAAGGGGTTTTTAAAAAAAAAATCTTGTTAGTTCGTCGTGAGTGATGGATTCGATTGATAAGCCGACTGCTGTCATCATTTGCGCGAACCTTGAAAGAAGTTTAATGGTTATTGATCATATTTCCGAGATAAAGTAATGTTTTTTTTTTTAACTTGATTTAAAATATTTGGAATTAAATAAAAAATATTTTTGGAAGAGTCAGTTTTCGTCGGTTTTTGTTTTGGTGTGGGGAAAAAAAATACTTTTTCATGCTGATCTAACCCTTTTTTTAAATTTTTATGCATACTTGTAGCGATTTCAAAGGATAACATTTTAGTAAAATAAAACCCTCGTTGCCCCCCGTTAGGAATACAGCCCAACCCCCTATATAACAAACCTTTATGCGAATTTTTCATTTGCGAATTTTTTCCGGGAACCGCTTTTCCCAAATTTTCGTAAAAAAACCCCTCTGTAAAAAAAGGGGTGCATTTTTATAAAACGAATTTTTTCTTTTTGATTCAGTTTTTGTTCTTTTTTTTTTAAAAAGTATTTTTGAAAAAAAATTTTCAAGTTATTTTCTTTTCCTTTTTTAGGGTTTTTCATAAATTTTGGAATTTTGGGTTTTTTAAAGGGTCCTAACCGAAAGGGGCAAAAAAATTTTCTGGGCTTTTTAACCAAAAGGAAACCCTTTTTCCCCCCATTGCCTAGTTCATTGAAACATCTTCGATATCCTTTTTTCACCCCCCCGGTGGGTTGTCCCGTGCCCCCCGTGTTCAAATTATAAGATAATGTTTTTTTTTAATATTTTTTTATGTTTTTAAATTGTATATAATAAAATGTTTTTTAAAATTCATTAATTTTAGTATAACATTATTTTTATGATATTGAATATACAGTGGACATTCTTCGACATTCTTTTTTCTTGTTTCCCTTGCAGTTTTCTTCTTTCTTTTTTGATGGGTAAGATATATAAAATAAACAAATATTAAAAAAAGGTGTGAATAATTACTTTTTCTAATATGTAGTGTTTATGAATTTAAAATTTGTTTTATGTGGTTTATATAAAGTGTATTAAAAGATGAACCTTTCTATATAGCGAATTTTTCATACAACGAACTTTTTTCCGAGATTAAGCTACTACGTTATGTAGAGGTCCGACTGTATATGTAAAATATGTAGGATAAATACACTAAAAACGTTTAATAGTTTTTTTTTTAATTATGTTGATGAATTCCCAAAATTAGATAACACAAAAATTACTATTTTCTGACTTAAAAGAAAACTGAAAGAAATAGGTATTGTTCGGTTAACCCCTTAACTGCCGATTAAAAGTTACGCAATTCGCTCTTCAGTGCCATCGTTTTTCAAATAGGCACTCGTATTCGGGGATTTGATTTGATTGAATATTAACGTCGCACTGTTTAGATACACGAGGGCTTTTGGCGACGGACCACGTAATTTTGAACCATGGTCAAGTGACGTGGACGACACCTGAGCTGGCACCCTCTCCTAACTCCACACCCCACCAACGGGAGGACGTTTCAGCCCCGACAGATTTAACGTGCATCGCTGCCCTACACGGCGGGTCTTTAGTGGTATCGGGCTCGAACTCGTGACAAGGCAAGCCACGGTCCGATACTTATACCACTCGGCTACCGCGGCCGCGTATTGGGGGAAAAGAAAAGATACAAATAAGTAAATTTTTCTTTGAAATAAGTAAATCCTTCGCGCGCAAACACTGTCAAGGGCTTTTTATTGCATTCCAAAGCCTTCCGATTAGTGTAATGACAGCAGCGAAAAGAAAGAATCGTATTTCGGAAGGACGTATATATACGTCGGGGCACGTAAGACACTGGTTGAGCGAGACGGATATGTACGCTGGTGGCAGTTAAGAAGCTAATGTGGCACACAAACTTCGCCAAAGCACTAAATAAATAAAAAGCAACTGGTAAAAATTTATACTGTTAGCTCTTACTAATTTTACTGATTTGCTACTGACAACCGCATGAACAACGACGGAATATGGTTGCAACTGGCGATATTTCGTCCGCAACCGATGACTTCATTTGGCAATTTATCGCTTGCGTTCGGCTAACTAAACAATACCGATAAATATATATAATATTTTATTTTAAAAACTGACAAAAATATTCAGTATTTTGTAGATTTGGGTAAATTTTTGTAATGATTTGCTTTGAAGATTTTAAGCACATTCAAAAAATAATAATTTTTTTAAATTTTAATTTTAATTTTTATTATTATTTAAATTGTAACAGAAATCTTGTTTCAACCTACATTGAAAAATAATTGATTTTGTATTTCCTTACAGAATTATAACAAGCAAAAATATATTCACACGTTATCACTGTTCAACGCTTTTACAAAGGAATACTCGAAAATGTTTAGAACAAAAAAAAAAAAAAAAAATTAAAATATTATATTTACCAAAACTCTTGAGGATGATAAAGTTGGGATTTATTTTCATTTTTTCCAAACTTTTCAATTTGCCAACTCCAACTCTAATTTTTCATATAATTTTAATTAAATTAAATAACTATCATAACGTCTAGTTGATAATTGTAACTCAAAAATACAAATGAAAAAATAATTATTTAAGTTATAAAAATATTTTTGTAGTCACTTTGATTTAAGAGACATCCTTTTTTTCTGAGGAATATATTTTTCAGACCTTTAGGTTGTCAATAAAGCTCTAAAATCTAGTTGATAATTGTAACTCAAAAATACAAATGAAAAAATAATTATTTAAGTTATAAAAATATTTTGTAGTCACTTTGATTTAAGAGACATCCTTTTTTTTCCTGAGGAATATATTTTTCAGACTTTAGGTTGTCAGTAAAGCTCTAAAATCTTAAGTGCCATAAAATTTTATAAACTGCTTATCAATGTACGATTAGATTGGAACATGTTAAAATTACTTTGTTTTCTATGGGTCAAGTCTTTGAAATGATTGTATATAAACTAATCACTACTGAGAAAAATAATTATAATCACATTGATATTAAAACTGTTAGTTATTTACTTAAAGTAAGCATAATATCAATAAACAATTATTCTGTAAAACCTTCAAAGCGCTCTTAGTTTTTTTCAAAAAATACTATTTTCTTTTTTGTGACAGATTAAGATTTTCTTGGTTTTTGTTTAGTGATCAGAGTTATCGTACAAAAAAAAACGTCATTTTCTCCGAGTTCCATCTGCGTCTAATATGTTCCATTAAAGATGAGTTTCCAATGTGTGTTATACACATTGTACCGAAGAGAATTTGAGTAAAACATCTGTTGAATCACTTAAGCAAGATGTAGGATGAAATTGCTGTGGATCTTTTTTCTTTTCTTTCTTTTTTTTTTTTTTGGTGTGGAAATACTTGAAATTTCTACTTCTTTTGCCTTTGGATTGTTCCTGCTGATAGGTTGTAGGGTGGTACCATGTCTGGAAGACTTCCTTTGAATATATTTACCTAGCCAAGGCAAAACATTCCACAGCGGTGAAAAGTTACTTTCTGTTACGCCAACGTGAAAAACGCGCTAACCTTCTGACTATTTAAAAAAACTAACGCTAAAAATATACAGTAGCAGTTGTTCAGTTTTTTTAATCAATAAAAAAAGTGTTTATTTGTATATGTACTTAATTCAAAGAACTTCTATTACGATCTTTAGTTAACACATGGGGAAATTCAAAGGATCTAAAAAGTATTGAGGAAGACCTTGGATAAAAAGCTTTGAAAATATCGAAACAAATCCTCATCAATCATTCGCAAATGTTATCTTTTGTGGAATTTCATAACGAAACAATTCCTGTTTCCTTTTTGTTTAAATAAACATTTGAAGTTATTTAAAATTTTATAGCTAGATCTTCCCAGAATATAATCTTCTATTTTAAGAAATATTTTTTCAGGTCTTCTTTTCGGTTTCGGTCAAGAATAATTCTAAAAGCATTTTCAGTAACTTATAAAAATTCTGCTAGTCAATTAAGAAACACATTCCAACCAATTAGTAATTTAACATTCTTATACTATAATTGTTTGTCCTGTAATTTATCTTCTTATTTAGGGGCCGGGAGATGGCCAGACTGACTGATTATATGATGCTCATATATTCGATCACGCTCTGAAATACCAAAATCATGGGATTGCAGTATGCAAATATTCAGACGGAAGTACCATCGCGTGAGATATGCATAAATGAGCAGTGTGGTCCTCATTTGTATTCATATAAAATGTTTTCAGACATGATTGTGGAATTAACAGACTTTGGGGATAGACTTTAACAGAACCCTAGTTGGGGATAGACGCATGAGGCGGAAATTGTTAGGGAATTCAACATTTCTCGATGCGCCTTGTCAAGAGTGTACAATTTTAGGGATTACCTTCCATTACAAGATACAACGCAATACTTGATCGGCTTACTAAATGACGTCTGCATAGAGTAGTCAGTGCTTGACAAATGACAGTAATGATCAATATGGGACACAGAAAGTTCGTGTTTTTGAAACAATGCAGTGAAATTTGTTGATGGAGTACATCAAAAGACCGATTCTATAGTGCTTTTACTATCATTCTCGCTCATCGCTGCAGTGATTCTTCTGGACTCAAACACGTTGGTTGGACTCTAAATGACTTGAAAACCGGTGCTTGGTTAGACGAGTAACGATTAAAGTTGGTAAGAACTAATGGTAGGGTTCAAGTGTGGCGCATGTCCCAGAAGCCATGAACCCAAGTTCCAACAAAGACGTTGTGCAAGCTTAGTGTTGACTTCTTAATGGTATGAATTGTTGTATGCATGGCATGATCTTGGTCATCTGTTCAAATTAAACCAACAAATTGACTAAATGGTTATGTTAAGTTATATATATTTGGAGACAATTTGCAATCATGTATAGACATATAACCAGACGGAGACGGAATATTTTCTGGATGACATTGCACCTCGTTTCCGGGTCAAATTGATTCGCTAATTGGTTTGAGGAAAATTGTGGAGAATCCATGAATGATTTTCCCACCGAGATCACCAGACATCAGTCCCATCTAACGTATATCGGACATGATAGAAATGTCAGTTCGTGTGAAATTGCTGCACCAACAACACTTTTACAACTATGGATGTCTGTAGAAGCAGTATTGCTGAATATTCATCAGATGACTTCCGAAGACTTTTTGAATCATTGTCATGTCAAATTGCAGGAAAATTCGAGGAAATTTAATTCCACACGATATTAGTGGGTAGGGTAAGTTTTAGGCTCTTCAGAGTGTATACTACCTAAATTCATTAAATTGTCATCTTGAAAATTTTATATGCATTGATCTATCCAAAGATAAATTTACAATTTGATATCCCTCCCAAATCATATAAATATTATTGCTCTTCACGTAAAATATTATCGTTCCTTTGCAAAATAAGTCATTACACTTTGTATGCTGGGGTTTTATCATCAACGCGAGCGCGCAAGGCTTAGGTGTTACGTGTAGCAATGGAATGAAGGAATTTTTAATCAAGTTAATAAATAATTTTTTTAAAAAGCAAGTCTTTTTACTTTAGAACACTAATAAACTGTTATCGCAATAAATTAATTCGCAATTTTAAATCAATTTTTCAATACTTTCTTTTATTTTTATTATCATTCACCTAGATAATATTCATTTGTAAATTACTCGTACAAAAACTTAAAAATAAAAACTACGTGTAAACTAATTCAAACAAAATGTTTTTGCCAAGTATTTTTTTTTAAAAGGAAAATCATAATCGTCATAAAATTTAATCCCATGCTTATCTTTAATCTCTTTAAACGTAATATAATGAAATTTGTTCTTATTTCTTTTAAATGTATTTAATTTCACTTCCTTACAAAGTAATTACTAAGGCGTCTTTTTTATTATTGTCATCTTCGTTGAAAGAATAAGCCGACCGACACGGTTTGGCAAAGTGCCAATGATGTTTTCTTAGTCTCTCGTTTCGTATTTATAGCATTTTAATGTTCGAATTTTTCATTCAAATCTCAGTTCTAATTATGCTACGGAACGTCATTTTGAAAGAAGATACCGCCTTGTGGTTCTTCGTCCTTTGTTTTCTCTAGAGCTATGTTGCAAATTTTTTCGCGCTGTCATTTAAATACAAAGAAATGGCTTTAATTGCTTTCAGCATAATGTTCCACACAGCAGGTCGTGGTTGCGAAAAATATGAATTACGCATTTTATTGTTTAGAATGATACTCTGAACGATTTATTTGTTTTCTGAGGACATATGGTAGCGTTAGGTTTGTGAAAAGGATTTTTGGTTATAAGCTTTTAAAACTTTTAAGACTTTATTACTATTTTTTTCCTTTTCATTTTAAAAGTTGTTTATTAAAAAAAAATTTAGTTGTTTTGTGTCATTAATATCTTCACTGTTTATATTTTTCGTAGGAAAAATTAAATGGCGTATTTTGAAATTGTTATTTTTTGAAAAAGTTTTCTCTGTTCTTACTTATATTTCTCTGAAATTTATTTGGTTGTTTTTATTTCAAAGAATATTTTTGTGTTATTTATTTTTAATACTGTAAAGTTTAATTAAACAAAGTTATGCGACCTTTTGTGAAAGTATTGAATATGACGAATATTGATAAGCTGTTTTAAAGAATTTGGTTATACAAATGTGATATTTTTTGTTCATGATAGCCCTAGTAGTCAAGCTTGAGAACTTCGTTGTCTGTGGCTTTCCAGTTGAATCAGGGTTTCAACAAGGATATATCGTGTAGATTTATTTGAATTGCTTCATAATAAATGGAATTGGACTCAAAGGCCTCACACAGTCTGGCATAGGAGTTAAAGGAATGTTATACCACATCAGGTGTCGGCCTCCTCATTTGATTCTAGTTCAGAATTATGAGGTTCGTCATTGACACCTTTGATGTAATTTCTAGTGCTACTGTAATTAAAACGGAAAAAAATGTATGGGGTATCCGTAAAGCTTTTATCTATTTTTAGCGTTCTCTCTCTCTTTTTTTCCCTTTTTTTTTCTGAAGAAAAAAAAGGGAGGGGGAAGTGGCAGTTTTGTCCATTTATTGCAAACTATTTCCTTAATCACATGCATTAAAGATTCTAGTTCTCTATCTCTAAATTTTCTGTTACTCAATGTAATAATGGATCACATAATATTTAGGCTCTTTAAATGTTCATTAATTATCATTTTTTTTCAAGTAGATCCTGCATATTTTTCAAAACTATATGCTTCTTGTTTTTTACATTTCAGTATTTTGCATTTAAAAGAATTTCAGCTTGTTCATTAACGTTTTAGAATCAAATAAGCCTTAACGTAACAACCATTGAGAACGCTTCTTTTCGCATTACGTGAGAGGAGAGCGTTTCTCACTAAGAATTTCTCCTCCACTTCATGCATGATAAGCTGCTTCTCCACTGGTCAGGCATCCAATCCAACTCCGGCTTCTATTGGACAAGAGAAAATTCAGCATTAGAAATCTCTCTAACAGTATAATTATTCATTCTTTAATGGTTTAATGATATTTTTACATTAATAATTTTAATTATTTTGAACTTTAATGTACTTATTAAGTAAATTTTTCATTTTTAATTCAAGTAATTTAATATATTTTAATTAATTATGAGAAAATATTTTTCCCATGTTACTTCAACAACCAGGCAGGATCAAGACCTTGAGGGCGAAGTGCTCCAAATATACCCCCAGCTATAAAATAAACTATCTTTGGGTGCATTTCGTCACACGAGTAAAATATAAGCAAAAGTGAATACATTTTTTCCCCTTATCGGATAGATATTTTCAAATAGTGTTATTCTCAGCAGTGTATTGAATTTCGGTAACGCTGAAATAACAGAGTTGCTATATCTATATCGTCTCGTCGACTTTCTCCAATGCTGTTCTATTACAGACGCCTTTCATAATATTGACGTTAGCTATGCAATCCCTAAGCACTTAGGGAAGCAATGCTGTTGATTATCCGGGGGCTGGTTAATGGGAGTACTTAGGGAATATTACCTCTGAAACTCAATAACGCCTTTACCGAATATTGCTCTTGTTTTTGTTCTTCAGTCTTTTCCTTCACATCTGTTATCTGGTTGAAATTTTCTTCAGGCGTAATAATTTTCTTCAGCAAAATGTATACATAATCTTACAATATATTGCTATGTTGAAAATTTAATGTTATTGTGAAATAAAACTTTAAAAAAAGAGAGAAACGGTTTCTGTGTCGCTTATTCAAGAACAAAGTTAGTATAAAGAGTTAGAGCATCGTGTTATGTAATCCAAATTTTATGTAACGAGAGAAATTTCGTATAATTAAACGATGAAGAAATAATTAGTTTCAGCAGCTGAGTTTCATACTGCATTTAATGAACTTAGATTCTGGGGGGGGGGGAGGTCTTGTTTGATTAATAGTATAAGTTAAGTAAATAGTAGTTTTTAGGGACATAGAAGCTCGGTTTTTAAATGAAAAACTTTTAATGATTAATACTGGTAAAATTAATAACTTTAAAGTAATTGCATAGTTTTGAATATCTTTTAAAATTACAATAAAAGGTATTCAGAGTTACTTAGTATTTCGCGATGGGGAATCACTAATAAAATTTCTTAAAATTCTTTTTCAAAGATAGTTTGAAAAAAAAAAATAAAGGCAGTGTAATGTGCATGCCTAGTTTAAAAATATTTTTCAATGAATTATTTAACATTTTTTAAAAATTTCTTTTCTTAAAATTCAGCTTTCGTGGAGTGTTATATAAATATATATATGGTTATCCATAAAGAAATTTTACTTTGAGATAAAACTGAGAAAAATTTTTAATTGTAATAATTTTTGAGGAATTAGTATTTTCCGAATATGAATTTAAAATTTTTTAGATCTATTTTCATTTTCTAGTTGTTTGTTATTCAGGTTTTTTTTCCAAACTCTTTCAATTTTAGAAAGCATTCTTTATTTAAAAATAAAATTTTGGTGGAAACGCAAAATTTTGTACAAAATTTAAAAGTTAATTCACCTATATATAAATAAATTTCTTTTGTAAATCTTCCTCTCTAGTAATATGTATTGATTGCTAGAAGATAATGTGTAAAGTTTCTGTGAATGGAAGCATTTTAATCATTCAATCTAAGATCTAATTTGTGATTGTGATACCATTAATTTGTAGAGTTACACAGTCAATGTCATGTAGCTGAACAGATTACCTCCGGAAACATCTAACTGCTAGCCAGCATGTTGCATCATCATAATTTCCTCAGCAAATGTTAAAGAAATTAAAAGATGATTCCCTGACATGTCAATTCATTTCAGGTAATCAGTTAAACCCAGTGGCGCACACAAGGGGGTGGGGCCGGACCCCCCCCAAAGCCCTTGATTTTTTTCCGATTGATTATAATTCTATAGGTATATAGTACGTAAAATTTAATTAAGTATTTGTTATTATTGATTAATTTTATAAATTAATGCTAATTATTTATTCAATAATTAGTTTTTTATTGTGTTTTGTTCCCGAAAATCGACAAAATCAAAAGGAGCATGATACAAGAATGGTGAACTTTCGACCCCGGACCCCCCCTCCCTGAAAAATTCCTGTGTACGCTACTGGTTAAACCTATTTAAAATCAAATGGTCATGGCTAGGTAAATTTATCACCATTAAGTGAATGGAAATGCTAATTTTATTTTACGTAAACAGCGACTGATTTTATAATTTTTTGGTGATTTTAGATTGCTAGACCTGTTAACATTGGAATATTATGGAGCAAAATTTCGCACATACTTCACCAGAACGTTTAAAGCTGACATGAATGTAATCACAGTTGCAAGAATTTACTAACTATCCGATTACAAATTATGTGACAGCTTAGCCCTACGAAAAATGAGAAATCAAGGAATTATTTCCACTTTCAGATACATATTACAATACAAATGCGATGTACCAAGAATAAATTATCGAAATGGGACGATATTGTGTATACACATAGACAATAACAAAGAAAAGCAGCTTATGGCTCTACAGTTTCAAGATGGTTATTGTAATTGTTCGCAGCCTAATATTACTCAAAATTGATTTGATGAACGCAAGAGATTAATGTTCCTCATATCACATGTCCAGTAGATTTTCAAAATCTCAATGTTCATCACCATCATATCTGGAAGGACAGGTCCTCGTGGGCCAGTGCCTTCTTTTGAAGATTCCTCCAGCAATGGCCTCTTGTTTACTTTTGTTCTCCAAGTTTTCTCGTTTATAATCCCAAAGTTTTATTACACTTAGTCTGCCCATCTCAGCCTTGGTCTTCCACGCTTCCGAATCCGGTCGACTTTGAACTGCAGTAACTTTAGACAGCATTATCATCTGAAATTTGGAATTATGTTATTATTAAAATAATTCTATTTATTTTTATGTATTTAATGATGTCAGGTTGTTTGTAAATTCTATATAATTCAAAATTGTATCTTCTCCAGCTGTTGTTTTCGTTTACACTTCCAAGTATACTTCGAAGTATTTTTCTCTCAAAAGATGCCATTCGATTTTATTCCAGTTTTGTTGCTGTCCAAGTTTCAGATGCATCAGTCGGAACTGGTAGATCTCAAAGTTATTAAGAAAATTTTGAATATGTCGGTATATAGTGTGAAAAGAAATACGAACTCTTCATTGAACCTTCATGTCGGCATCATTGCAGGACCGATCAATTATAGAGTGGATTAAACTTGATACTACAGATTTGATCCTAACTCATATCGGTAGCATGTTGAAAAATGAATCATACACGCACACCCCCACGACCAATTACAAATATAATTATATTGTTTTTTCTGCCTTAACCATACCAAATTCATGAATCCTTCAGAATATTTCATGAATTTGCTTGAAATCCCTCTATATACATACACATCAGGTTACTAACATTTAAATAAATCTGTTTTCTGTGCAGAAGGGAAAGAACTATATTTTTTTATATGCTTCCGAGAAAAGAAAAGGAAAACATGCTTTACGTAATATTTCACTCTTAATATTCCAAACCCCACACATCACTCCCAGGTTTCTATTACAAATATTACCCAGCTCCGTAGAGAAACGGGGAATGCCTTGTCATTCAATCCCCCTCCAAAAGCTCATCTAACCATTCTTCAGTCTATGACTGAGTGAGCTGCACGTTCGCGTGTAGTACGTGTCACGAAGCAGAACGAGATCGTTAAAAATGGCCATTCGAAATCCGCTCTTCCCCGGCAGGATGCACCTGCCACGCGTCTGATAACCAAGCGGGAAGGAAGTCGAGCTTTCGACAACTCAACGTGCACCCTCTTCTGTGGAAGTTGACTTTCTTTCTCTTTGAATGCCGGATCGGACACCCGAAACCGTTTTCATCTTGACGCGCGTAAGTGTTTTCGGAACAGAACAGTTCTGGAGATGGATGATACGGTCTTGATGATCGCCATTTTGAAGGGAACGCGATTAAGGTTCGCGTGATGTTGCATCGTGACGTCATTACGCTCGACTTGCTTCATGTATGTTTGACAACCAGTCCTAGGCTAATTGGAATGGGTGCTGTTGGTAATGTGTCTATGGGGAAGGAGGGTTTTGTGTGATTTTAATTAGATTTAAAACAAACCTAAACACACAAACTACTGACAAACCGTTGCCCTTATGATAATATTATGGAACGGTTCGCTTTTTAACGTAACCGATTGTTTATTTCTTTTTACTCAATGAAATGACACTGTTCGAATTCCATATAATTTCTTTTTTCGTTACAGTTGAATTCTTACTTAAAAAATTTATTGCATTAAAAAGGTAGTATGAGAGAGAGATATTCTTTTCTCAATAGTTACATAAAAATAGACAATTAAAATGCTTTTTGTATTTTTTGTTGTTGAGTGAGTGAGTGAACATTAACGTCGCACTGTTCAGCTACTCGAGGGCTTTTGGCGACGGACCACGTAATTTTGAACCATGGTCAAGTGACGTGGTTTTTGTTGTTGAATGCTTTTGATTAAATATATTATTGCTGCCTCAGTACTTTTAACACAAACATCACGGCTCATGATTTTTAACCTTTCATCAGATGACGAAGTCAACACCATAGTTGGCACTTTGTTTCCTGCTAATGTTCAATTTTATGCTGTGTTAAAAAAAAGTGGTGTTATTTCAAAAGTATTACTTTCTTAATTGTCATTTTCATCTCGAGCTCTGTTTGCTTTTGAAACTTCATTGACTATTCAATGGACATGTTAAGTATGCTAAATATTGCCGAGTACAACCGAATCAACTCTATTCACAGTTCTTAATTTCAATTTTTTATACTCAAATCTTTTATCTTATAACTTCAAATCATCTATATTAAATACTACATTTTAGAAATTTTAACTCTTTTTTGTAGTTATAATATGAGAAGGGGGACTAGAAGTTCCCAGATATAATTTGTTTTGTAATTTTTAATGCTAAATAAATTGAAACATTTCATTATTTTGTTAAAATAAATATTGCAAATTTTTCTTCCATGTTATTGCTTGCCCATTTTTGAATTTTTTACTTGGCGTCCATGACTTAGACAAAATCTACTTGATTATATTTAATGACGTTGTGATCTCATTTCCAAAATTGAAACTTACATCAACACATTTTACAAGCCATAACATTTATTGTACTATCATTGTAGCAAACCATGTGATTCTTTCTCCTCTTCTAGCCTCACAATTCTACTCTTTCCTGTCTTTAACTACTCACCATCATTCACTCCCTTACTCTGATGGGGATACAACTCAATCACACAGCTGTTAACACAGCACCCGCCCACCATCTATCGCCTGAACAGACGGTGAAAATAGATGTTGCAGGGAAATGACCAAATTAGGAATTTCATCAAATTCCTAAGGGAGATCACTAGATGGTAGATGTTAAAATAACATCTCTTCAAGGTCATTTCCCTGTAAAAGTCAGTGATTTTATCAAATCCCTGAACTGTTTCAGTGAAATGATGGAGTGAACTAGTCAGGATTTGCATTGGCAAAATGCTATACGGGAGGGGGACACCTGGGGGCGAATCCTTGTACTTCCTAACCATACAAGTAGTACTATCGATCCCCTAAATATTAAATCCATATCTTTAAAAAAATGGCACCATAGGATTAACGTAGAGATTGATATTTTAGTTCATAAGCAATCCAGAGGACAGATGTTATACGTCAAAAAATGCCGGCCTAATTTTCTAATTGTTAATTAGTTTCGAGTAAATAATTTGTATTTCATTTGATTATTGTTGTATTACTTACTTCTACGTTTAATAATGCACCATATTTGTTAAATAAACACTTTAAAACTCTTGACAATATTATTTCATCATTTCACTGAAACAGCTCAGGGATTCGTTCAAATCCCTTACTTTTATCAGGGAAATCACCTTGAAGAGACGTTATTTTAACATCTACCGTCAAGTGGTCATCTCCCTTAGGGATTTGATGAGATTCCTTATTTCATCATTTTCCTACGACACACACACATATATATACATATATATACATTTATATGTAAGAAAGACACTACTTCTTAAAATTCCACAATAAACTCTTATGTTCTGACGAAATCCAAACAATCACTTCCATCGCAACATCTTTTTTTCCATGCATAGGAAAAAGATTTATGATTTTCAATTGAACAGAACCGATCGCGTGGTTGGATATTCCCTCTGTATTTTCAATGCCATCGGTAAAAAGTTGACAATGGCAGACTGGTTTTTTACCTAGTTGGGTGAAAAGGCTTGTGGATTGGACCTTAACTACTATATATTTCTAGCTCGACGATTCAGATATGACTGGTTATGGAAAAGAAAAAAAAATCTATCTTTGAATAAAAAAAGAAATGTTTTATTTGTTTACGGAGAGTATAGTGACATTTTTTATGATTTTTTTTTCGTCAATTGTTTGCCAGGAAGAATGTGTGGGAGCCTTGAAATTGTCGTTTGTGAAATGGCCTTGGAGACGTGCATTCCAGGAATTTAGCGCAGATGTTTTTTTCCCACTGTTTTTTCGAATTAGGGAGAATGATGCTTTTAGGTTTCTTTTTTCCTGCAGATGGTGTGGTATTTTTATTTAATTTTATTGAAATTGGTTGCAAGCAATGTTTTTAGCGTAGGATGCTGTGATGACATTCGTATGCTGTTTGTGACAGATTGCTTTGATTTGTGAATTTTTTTATTGAAATCGATGGTTGCGAATATATCAAAATGACGTCATATTTAGAAATGACTTTTGAAAATCCGTTACTTTTTAAATATTTCATTTATATAATATATACAGGTTTTATTAATATAATTTCAAGGTTTTCTTTAACCATTTCTTTGGAAAATAACATTGCCCTCAAAAGCATGATTTAAATTATTAGATGATAAAATTTAATTTTTTGAATCACCTTTTCATTACAAGATTTCAGACGTAGATAAACTACAGGAACTTAGTTAAATGAATGTTACGGTCATGTCTGATACTTAGGTCGTTCTTCATGTTTTAAATTTCGTAAAGTATGCTTTTTTTCTTTAAAA
>BMAV01012079.1:47465-81337 GCA_019973955.1 Trichonephila inaurata madagascariensis
GCGTGTGTGTTTATTCCAGGTATTTCAATGCTACTACGTTGTTTGGGCGCACGTGGTTATGTTGCAGGCATTGCTGAAAGAATGTCATTGTGCGAATTATTCAACAAAGCAAAAAGAAACAGTTTGTTTGTAATTACATGTCTCGCTGTTTTGTGGTTGTTACGAAACGTTAAAATTAGTCATACTATTATTTTGATATTCAAGAGACCAGGAAATATGATTAGCGAATAATTTGTTTATCTTGAAATCGTGAAATTTTACGCTTGTACTAACTTAGTGTTACTTATTCTGACTGAAAATTGCTTGTTTATTACACCCAATAACCCCAGTTATTGTAGATTCTTTTAATTTTTATAATAATAAAAAAAAAGAGTAAAAATTTCAACTTGTTGAATAATTAAATAGGATGAATTATCACTTTTTTTACGACGTAAAAAATAGTTTACTTTAATTTTAACAAATACAATGGACTGCATTTATGTGACGTCATAGTCACATGATAATTGCAATCATGTGTTTCCAGCCGATCAGTTCATGTTTTTCGTTTTTGCCAACTTTTTCTGTTTACAGAAATGTTTTTTAAATTGTAGAATTTTTAAAAACTTTTTGAAGAATCTTTGTATTAGACCAAGTGTTAAATTTGAACTTTTATCTAAACTTTACACAAGTAGAACAAAAAGTATAAGTCTTATGTTAGTTTTGAATTCGATGAAGAACACGTGAATGTATTTACCATGTGAACGTCATGAATTTAGTCCATTACATTTAGTAAATTCCTACCTCAACAAACAATAGTACTGTAATATAATTCCTTATTTCAAGGTCCGTGTTGTTTAATTCCAAGTAGAGATTGCAAAATTTTTTCCCGCCATTTTATTAACGAAATCAAACCACGTAACACATAGAACAACAAATATAAAATCAGACGATAACGTTACATACAACAATCGATTGAATAAAAATAAATCGTACAAAAATTATCGTTGCCGCAGTCCAAACAAAATAATTAATTCTCTTTTTACTGTTTGAATTTCCCTATCGGATAGGGAAGATCCGCTTAAAATTCCCTTTCATAGGGATTATCAAGAATTTGTGGTATGAGTTTTGCTAATAATTTTTAAAAAAATGTGATATGTATATATTTTTGTTACGTTAGAAAAAAACCCATCCATATGTAACACAAAATATAGATTCTGACAATACAGAGGATATGTTTAAAATTTAAATTATTTCATTTACCTTAAAATCCGGTGTATAACGCGCGCTTTTAATACAAAAAATAAGATCGAAATTTACGGGTGCGCGTTATACTCCGGGTAGAAAAATAAGAGATTTAAAAATAAAAAAAAGCTTAGATAAAAATTAGACTTCTACATAGATCGAAAAATACTGTTTATTTAAAATAAATGACATTCCTTATGGACTTAATGGGTTGTAGTTCTAGAAGAATACAATTTTTTCTAAAGCTTGGAATAGTACCTTGAGAGAATAAATGACTTCAAAACATAAGAGCATTGCGTACTAACATTTCAAGTTTCTTCATAAAGAAGATGATACGCGTTGTACGGAGAATATACCAAAAAATTAAAAATTGTGACTTGAAAGTATGGGTGTGCGTTATACGCCGGATTTTACGGTATATTTATTTTGAAATATATATTTAATCTAATAAAATATATATATTTATTACTGTAAAATTTAGAATCTCTTTATACCAGGTATTTTTAATAAATGAATGGGCAATTGTATTCTGAGTTTTAAGGTTGAAATATATATCGCATTTAACAGAATAAGACAAAACGAGAAAGGGAAAAACAAATTTTTTCTATGCAAAAACAACTTTCTTTGAGGGGAGGAAGGTTTTGTTCCCTCTACTTCCCCAGAAGTTTTTTTTTAGATGTCTCCTTTTAAATCGAGGATATCCAAACTTTCCGGATTGCGTTGCACCGTTCCATTAAATTATAGGTTACTATTCCCTCACCTGTTTTCCGCTTCTCCCAAAACAGACAGGCTTCCCCGAATTTTGTCTGATCGCTAACCGGTACCTTTTTCAGGTTTCGTGTTAAAGGATGATGAGCCAAAACAAATTCTTCGATTGAATTCAGTTTTTTTTTTTAAAGAAAACCATAGAAGATGGCTTTTTTTTTAATTATGATTTGTCATGTAATTAAAAATTTGAAACCTTAATTAAAATTAGTTGAAAAAATATTTAATTAAGGGGGTTCACCCATGTGACGGCTTGTTTTTTAAGCATTTTTAGGGAATTTTTTTTGACGACCAGTAAAAAGATAGAACTTTTAAGTTTTTTATCTTTATTTATATGTGTTTTAAGAGTATGTGTATAAATGTTTAGCCAAAAATATCCGATAGAATGTGAGCTATAGCGCTCTGAACACACCCGCCTCGAAAAAAGGGACGTTCACTTCCACGATTCCGGCTGATTGGCTTATCTGAAATAAAAAAAAAATTAACGGCGTTTTAATTTATAAGCTTAAATGCACCAAATGAACTACACTCAATTGAAAATATCAGAAATTGGATTTTTGGTAGACTTCTGAAGAGAAAAAATTTCGAATTTCATGTTTTTTCGGTTATGTTTTTGTTACAAAAAGTAGATTTATTTTGAATTTTGGAATGATCGTAGTTCATTTGGTGCGTATATATATATACTGAGTCTACCCTATAAATTTGAAGTCATTCGGTCAAACCTTTCTTGAGATATGATGGAGAAAAGTTTAAAAAACACAGTTTTGAGAAAAACGCGTTTTAAGTTTCAAGTCCGATTAAAACAATGAAAATCTTAACTTAGCGCTACGAACAGCTGCTCTTCTAACACCTACTTTTTTTATAACGACTTTTTATTTTAAAAAATCACTTTACCACACCGTATTCTAAACATGTTAAAAAAGCAATTTATAAAAAAAATTAAAAAAAAAAATTAATTTTTTTCCCCCCGATTTTTTTGAAACCATCACTCTTAATAAGATTAAAAAATTGTATGATTATATTGTCCAAGGAAACATTCACTACAATTAGTTTTTTTAACACATTTTTAGATTTTGGGAAATTTAAAAAAAAAGCCTGAATTCAAATTAAATAATTTATTTGATACGCTAAACCGAAAAACTAATGGCATAAAAAAATATTGTTTAAACACTTGATCAGTACGAAAATCAAGACGCCATATCTAGTAATGTTTTCATTTGTCTAAAGCCTGTTGATAAATCAAAGGTTCTTTGTATTATTAAGTTTCAGATAAAAGCCATGCTGTTCGAGTCTTCATAATTTAACAGTAAAAAAAAAAGAAAAAAAAAGAAACATTTTTAAGTCAAGCCCTTTAGTTATGTAAAACAGACTGCTGTATATTTTATTTACTTAAAGAGAGACGACTTTTCGTGTGCGCAGGGGTGCGTGCACTTTTTAAAATGTCATACATTAAAGGCATTTGTTAAAAAATGTTATTTAGAATTTATATATATATATATTTGAGGGGGAGGGGAGGGGAGGAGAGGAAATGTATAATTATTTCATTTTTAAAATTTTGCTTATGAGTGTGTGTGTGTGAAATCGCACATTTAACACAGACTATGAAATCGAAATTTACGGGTGCGCATTACACGTCGGGTATAAAAATAAGAACTTTAAAAATAAAATAAAAAATTAGCATTGAAAAAAAAATTGAACTTTACATAGATCGAAACATTGTTTATTTAAAAGAAATGACGTAGAAGTAGTTCTAGAACTATACTATTTTTTTCTAAAGTTTGGAATACCTTGAATAAATGACTTCAAAGCATAATTTCATATTTCTTCGTAAAAAAAAGGCCCGCGTTATACGTCGAATATACCTAAAAATTAAAAGTTGCACCTTAAAAGTTTAGGTGCGCGTTGTACGCCGGATTTTACGGTATATTAAATTTCACAGTTACATTCAATGTAATATGACTTTCGATTTCGCTTAATAACTTTGCTTTGGTTCTTTTTTTTTTTTAAATAGCCCCTTCCCCTCCGAAAGAATTTTGATACGGGGCCCCTCAGGACTAGCTGCGCCAGTGTACATCAGTCTCTGTTCATAGATGGGGAAAAGTTGCAGCCTCTGTTAGTCACTGGACTAGATCACTTAAACAGATCTCCCTGCCTATCTAAAGCAACTAGCTCTAGAGAGAATTGGAGATACACCAATGGACGCCGTTCAGGTTTATACGGATGGCAGTAGAGACGATTATTATCGATCTGGTAGCGGAATTTACATCAAATCGCAAGACCGTAACTTAAGAATCCAGAGGAGGAATCCAGACGGTTGCTCAGTTTTTCGCAGTGAGCTAATAGCCATTGATGAGGCCCTTGATTATCTTGCGTCTTTTCCAAATGGAAAAGAGATTTGGATACTGTCTGATAGTAGAAGTGCAATACAGCACTTGTCCAATTGGCAAAGTGCGAGATATAATGTTGGAGTGTCAATACTCAGCAAGTTAAAACGACTTTCCACATCACATCATTGGATTCCCTCCCACGTAGATCTAGAGGGAAATGAGATTGCGGACACTTTGGCCAAGGCTAGCCCTTGCGAGGTCCCAGAGCCGTCAGCACCCCTCACCTTTTTGGACATTTTCTCAAGAACTAATCATCAGAATAAGACCGCTTGGAATGTCCCTCTTCCCCAGAGCACCATTGGTATCAGTGTTCTCGTCCTGGAGGCTCTCTAGCTCACAGTTTTAATAGACAGGAACAAATTCTTTTTTGCCCGCTTTCGAAGTGGTCACCTTAAAACAATGAAGTTTTCCGAAGGATCCGTGTGCTTTGAAATGTGTACCAACTGTCCTGAATCGGCCTCGCCTGCTCACATCCTCGAATGCGTAGGGATCATCAAGCAGGATTTAGCTGACGATCCCTTGCTGGTGTTGGATTTTTTGAGAGTGTACGAAAGTCATGGACCTGATCTAGCATTGCTGGCCAATGGGGGCGTGCAACAACAACAACATCAGTCTCTTTATTCGGCGGGTTTTAGTGAGATCAGGACTCAAACCTACGCCGCTAGAAAACAACAAAGCTGATCTCTAGCTCATGACCATAACCATTTGTCTGCTACTGTCGTCTGGTTAAAGGGAATAAGGCATTTAGCATTGTTCAATTTTAAAGTTAAGACAGCAAGGTACTTGATCTATTGTTTGTCTTCGGTTAAGGATTATTATTATTGAAGTGGTTTCTCTTTATTCGTAAAATGTTAATTATTATTACATAATTAAGCTCAAAATTTTTTAAGTAGACAAAAACAAAATACATTTCGAAAAAATAAATGAGTTTATTCAACCCTATAACGAACGATATCAAATGTATCTGTTCTCTTGTTTGAGTTTAAAAAAATGTATTTACTGTGTTATTGTATTATAAAAATGTTTTTAGTCTACGATTTTCAGTCTTTGTGTTACTACTTTGCAAAATATTTAATTCATTGTAAATTCTGCAATGAGAGAAAATTATTAAAACTTTTAATCTCTTTTTCGACCTTTACAAAGAGACATTTCCTTTCTTCTTTTTTTTTTTTTAAAAAAAAATTCTTATTTGTGTTTGTTTTGCTAATATATGTTTTTGGATTTTTTAACTTGAATGAAAAGTATTCAGTCTTTGCTATCCAATTTAATTTATTTGGTTTTCTTATTCTTTCCAAAGAAAAGGAAAATCTATGATATAGTAATTGGATTCGTATTCTTTTCTTTCTGGTAGCATTGTATTGCTTCAATGATATGTGTTAAACAATGTTTTATTTTCTTAATTTCGTGCTGTTTTTGTATGCTATTTTAAAGTTTGGGGCAGATCATTTTCTAAGACTTAAGTCGAAACGATTCGAATAATAATAAAGAATTGTTCAATTATTATTTTTATTATTATTATTATTATTGTCATCGCTAAAGGAGGCTCATTATTAATTAAATTACTTTTAAACTTCGAAGCTGAATATAAAATCAATACTTTTCATTTTATAACGATAATATAGAAATTAGAAAAACATGTATTATATTCTTTCCTATTCAAAAAGAAAATTGTTTTCGCACCAATTGTACATTTTTATATATACTGGTCTTTGAATGTTTCGTTTCGTAGTTCTCCTTTTTTGTCTTCACAAAACAAATATTTACTTTCAATTGCTAAATTTCAAAATTATTTCCTATATTCATAAGAATTATTTTAAAATTCCAGTTAAATATACTAGGATAATATTTAATGTTAAGTAATCTAGAAGTAATTTTAAAAAGTGACACTTGCTGTCTAAATAACTTAGAATAAAGGTGTAAGTTATTTTTATGTTAGAGAACTGCAATAAATCAGTTTGTTAATTAATTAGATGCATTTAATTAATTTTAAAAGCATGTCTTAAATTGTCGATTCATTTCATGATGACAAAGTTAAGTAATATATTAATTCACAGTGACTTATTAACTTGAGCTATACCAAACATATAATGCTTGCAACATATCGAACTTCACCCTTATAATTTTTTCAATGAATTCACTATTTTTGTGAAATTTTGTTCATCTTCAGTACTACACTTTTGCGTTTTATTGTTATTATTTTTTTGTAAAATAAATTTATTTAATTGATAGTTGCCTTCATTTAAAATTAAATAAATAGATTTATTTGTTTTTGTTAAATCTTCACCTATATATATTACTTCTGTATTCAGTTAAACTCCTTGAAGTGATCAAAGTGTATGCAAATTTTCTTTTTGACTAGTGTGGTTTTCCACAATAGTTAGATTGATTTTCGTAAAATGACTTTGAAATTGATCATGGACAATACGAAGAATTTTAAGAAATAATTTATGTATATATTTCCATTCAATTTTTGAACATGATTTATATGATTGGAAGTAAATTTATTCGACCTTGTTGAATTACAAAATAAACCTAATATGACCTCACAACTAATGTCCCCCCCCCTTCCCTTCTCCACCCCTGCATTAACTTCACATCTTTGGTAGTAATTCCAGTCAAGCGGGAAAGCAAACATGCATGCTTGTCGAATCGGAACAAAATCATGAATATAACATATAACCAAATGAACTGTGTATCCTTTGATGTTTTAATTGTTGTCTACAATCGCTTAGCAATTTTCAAGGTACACATAATTATTTTAGTTACAATTAGTATATTTCAATGTACATTTTACTAATTTCATATACATTACAATTGTTATATTGTTCATTTTACTATATCTGGCTGCATGACTGCGTGTGATCTAAAGGTAATACATAGCTGACAATACGAGTAGCATTGATATTTTTTCCCTTTCAAATTGGAATAAATATATAAGGTTTTCAACAAGATACCTTGGTAACTCATTATTTTTAGAACTTTAGACTGTTTAAATTATCTTTGCAGACTCACCCTCGGAATTTCAGAGCCTCGACTAAGAAAATGCTGTACGACTTCAGTAAATAAAAAACGAATAAATATTATTAAAATTGTTAGAAATTGTTAAGATAAAATTGGAACAGTTATATATATACCGTTAAGATAAAAAACTTTCAAATCCAAAAGGCTTATTTCTAATGGGCTGCGGATTGATGTTTTACCATTGCAGACCTAGTACATTCCCGGAAGCTGGTATCTCTTTTTAGTGCGGCACCATATATGCGGATACGAATCACCGCAGGTAATTTTGATGCCCAGTTTCCTCCCTCGAGGGAGGTACCTGATCTCTGACGATGCGAACTTGTACTAGGATTTAATTTTGCCGAGAGCACCCAAGCCAAACAGACACTCTAGGGATCTTTTACATGCCGTATAATCATACGACAAGGCCGTTGTCGATTTTCTGCTTCACGAAAATCCACCGACTTGGGCCAAGGTCGAACCCGCAACCTTAGGTGCAGAAGGCCAGCGACAAACCAACCACGCCACCCAGCCGGCTCAAATCCAAAAGGTATTATTAATTAATGTTATAGGGTTGTCGAAACTAAACATCGAAGACTGTACAAGGCATAGTATGGGTCATTGTGACATGGGATTTAGACAGTTGACACTTTAGGTCATGCATTCATGATTTTTTTTAGATACAAGGAATCGCGCGTACTGTAACGAAATGTTCTACGGATGTTCTGTATGTTCTCTACAATCTTTTCCATTCACTTAAGGCGGTTTTTGGAAAAAGTACGAGACCCTAAACTAAACCCGGAGCACATTTTCAGACAGAAAAATGCTTCAATTTTCATGAAAATTTGCAACATTATAACTCGTACATCTATTAACAATATAGCGTTTCTAAAATTTCAAAATATTCCTTGAGTATTATTTTTTTTTTCATTTTTACACGTGAAAGGACAGCTCATTTAACATTATGGCAATGGTGCACACAAGGGGGGTATCCTAGGGGTCCGGACACCCTCCCCATAGGCCTTGATTTTTTTTCGATTGGTTACAATCCTATGTATATATTACGTACAATTTAATAATGTATTTGTTATTAATAGTTAATTTTATTAATTAATGCTAATTATTTATTCAATAATTAATTTTGTATTGTTTGTGTTCCCGAAAATCGACAAAATCAAAAGAATATGTTGGACGGCGTATTGGAACATGAGACCAAAATGGTAGACTTTCGACCCTGGACACCCCCCTTGAAAAATTTTTGTGTGCGCTACTGCATTACGGTATAGGAGAAAAAACGCGAAACACATTTTATACCAGAAGAAATAGCTCAGCTCTGTCAAAAAAGTGAAGAATGATAAAATATGTTGTTCTCTAAGAGATAGTGAAGCCAGAGAATATAATATTAAGTTTTCATTTCGTTTATATCTGAAAAAATGTACCTAATTCGGGCCCTATTCTTTAACATTAACCGAAAACAGGCTTAAGAGTGAGTGCCATACCGGAACATTTTAGTTCGCATTAATTCCATGAGCATGCCAAAAAATGATAGTACAGGAATCCTGTTGTAATGTCCTAGCCTTGTAAATTGAGGAAACTTGATTGACGCTTTTGATGGTCTATTGTATCACGGTCACACAACATAAATTTATATACATTTTATACTTATTTTAAGCAAAAATCGTAAAATAATCCGAGTTGATGACACTTGTAGAGAAATAAAGCTAATAACCCAGATGCAAAAACTTTAACTCAAAACTCGTTTGTAGAGCTCACACTACGCTCGCTGGAGGAGCAAAAATACAACCTCTTTCATCGAGAGGAAATCACTCTCTCCAAATCTCCACACTACGCTCAATGGCGGAACAAAAATGACCTCTCCCGTCGAGAGGTAATCACTGAATGACTGGCGTGGCACCCGCGCAGGCGCAATACTTCGGATCAGTCCGCGTTGACACCTAGAGTTTCAGAACGGGTCTAGAGTTCATTACACTGTGTATAATACACTTATCACCTTCTGTGTTATTCGAATCTGTATCATGGAAAAGAAAGAATTTGTGCTAAAAATGGAGTTAAGTTCCAAATTTAGATAAAAAGTATGTTATATTTTTATAATAAAGAGAAGAGAGAGATTTATTATTATTGATCAGTATCTATGAAAAAAATTTTGCATTTTAATAATGTTTTCTTCTTTATCATTACAAAGCATCATTACCCGAGAGTTAGTTCAAGGCTTATTATTTCAGCCTGCCAAAGCTCATACCTACAATTTAATTAAAAAAAAAAAAAAAAAATGTGAAACATAATTATCATTTCTAAAAAGAGATTGAATAATACTCAGAAGAAAACACAAATGATGCAAAGTCTTAAAATATGCTCAATATTCCACGAACTAAACAAGTTTCAAATTCTGCAGCCAAATCTGTTGTTCATGCACGCTCAAACGAAATTTTTCCAATGATATATCCTCTGCACTTTAGAGTTAGCTCTACTTCGTTGAATATTGCGCGCATATTTCCTTTTAATATTGAATTTTTGCTCTTTAAAACTTTAAGTATTTTGAACGGTAATTTATCTGACTCTCAAATCGTGCCGGAGTGGAACTATATTTCTTGGATGCTACGTTGTGTGAGGATCTTTCTAATTCTTGAATCGTGTTATTGAAATAGCATGTTGTATGGAGATTACCTTCACTATGTAGTTTTCATGGTGTATATTTGCCTGTCTTTCAAAGACAAAAGCGATTGAGAAGTCTCGATTGGTCGAGAAAACGTGATACCCCATGCATATTCCTGCTTACCGACCTTGAAAGCGCAACCGGAGGATCAAGAGGTTGCTCCTGACAAATGGTTGCAAATTCCCCCCATTCCTTGTTCCAGATTCATTTTCTGAAATACTTTTGCGATGTTATATTTGCTATGTATTAGTTAAAGGTACTAGGTTTAATTTCAAAGAAAAATCCGTAATGACTTAAAAATACATATAATAAGTACTAATTAAAATATATAATTTCTTGAATATGGAATTGTGATATTGAATTATTCACTTTGCCTGTAGAATATATTTAAAAAAAAATGTGCCAAAGATGGAATTTTTTTTTCTTTTTAATTTTGTTTGTTATCATCGTCACAATGTTAAAAATAGATTTAAAAAAATTATTTTTTCGTAAGTGAAATTACTACTATATTCAATATTTTCGCATATATTGGAAATGTTAACGAATTGCAATAATTTTTGATCAAATTATAGGTAAATACTCGTAAATCTAATGACATATATATAAATTTGAAGATAAATATAATAATTTAATACACAACAATATTATTTATATCAACTTTCATGAATTCCTTGTCCCTAAAAATCCTCTGAATTTCACAAGTCTCTTACAGTAAGCTATATACGAACTATAAAATTATAAAAGTCCGACAAACGGCGCTAAACTACCGAACTTTTCATGGGTAAGTATCGTCATGTATTTGAAAAATGGTAAATTAAACATTATGCATTACATGAACTGAGTCTGGGCTTTATGGGACTGAAAGAACAATTTTCGTTTGCCCGGACTCAGCTCAGGCATTCCAAAATTGACGCATTCACATTACCCGAACTGTGTTCGGGCGTCACAGGCAAGGGGGGTTAACTGGCATATGCCAACTCGGGACAGGAAAGAGCAATCAAAGTTGAGCAGTCTGCTGAGTTAAATAATCATATGACAGCCAGATAATGGAAGCCAATGACTTATCCTATAAACTCTTGTTCTCCTGAAGTTTTTTTTAGAAATTTGCCTGTCATCGTCCGACACACTCCAAAACAATCCCAAAACAAGCAGACAAAGTAGCCTGTATGTCTTGAGCATGTTGTAGCGTACCAGACCTGCTCTTGAAATAGAATTTGTGTTTATTTTGGCTTCCTGCGTTTATTCTGTTTATATCTTTATCTTAATGGGTTTTATTTGGTTTCTCCCCTTTTAACACGTGTTAATCTCCCCCCTCCCCGCTCTCTCTCTCACTCTTCCGTCTCTGTCTTACTGGGTGCAACATCCCCAAAAAAGTCTTATTCGGTACAAACTTCCGTTGAGAATCTTAAGGAACTGTAGCTATTTATATTTTTGTTTCGAACATGTTGCCTTTGTCTTGCAACTGAGGGCGCTGTAATCGCTGACAAAGATTTATTCAGTCGTTTCCAAAACGGGTTCTACATTGTTAATCTTTTTTATTACCATTTGTTGAATAGTCTTTTTAGTAGTACTAAAAAGTTGGAAGTTCTTTATCGTTAAGTGATCAACAAAATTAGTGACAACGAACGAGTTTAACAGAAGCAATTATTTAGACTTTATTCCGTCTGTTTATTTAACCACCAACGTTGAAATTTCTTCCCACTTGGAAGGAAGAGTGAATACGAATCGAATTAAATGATGATCTAAGAAGCAGACTACTTAAAATGCAAGCCTGACTTTTTTTTCGTAAATCTTGTAAAATTGGTTTTACATTTTTCTTAGAGTTAAACATTACCCAACGGTTCTTTTTGAAACTAATGTTATTCTAATATGATTTTAAACTTAAATTAAAATGATTTTTTTTATATCAATGATAATAATAATCTTTTAAAGAAAAAATAACAAAGCTTTTGCTTAAATTTTTATCAATATTTTTTAAGTACAAAAGAATTACTTAATCGTTGATTTTTTTTTTCATATGATGAAATATGAGAGTTCCAGTTCTTTCATTGATGCGGTAGCAATTAATCGATCCTAAAATAATTAGATTTCCATAACCTTAATTAGGCCAATCATTAATCTTATGCAAAGTGAAAAAATAACGGTAGTAATATATGTGTGGTCTTGTGTGTGGGCATAATTATTTTTCCTTCACTCGCAAAATATGTTTATCTTTTACGTAGCATATTCACATGTACTCAATACGTATTTTCTAAATTGTTTTAAAAATTCTACCATTGCACTATATTTTATTAAGATGTGAAAATAATTACAGGAATTAGCGCCATATAAGTATAATTAGTGACATATAAGTTCTGGTTTCATTCTCTTCATCAGATTTCGAAGCTCTTCTCCCAAAAATTCATTGTAATTCTGCTTTGGAAATTGGCAGTACCTTCATTATATGCACTTTATTTCATTCAAAAGTTCCAAAGTGTCCTTGCGCTTTGACTTAAGTCCAACTTAAAATTCTTCAGATACTATTTCACTAAACATCATTTCCATAATCTGAATTGTACTTAGTGTCCAATCTAACAGGACTTCTACCTTACAAACACTTTTCCTTGTCCCCATTCTCTTGTTCTTCAAACAACAACCTTTGTTAATTCTCGAGGCTGATTTTGGAACAAAAAAGCGCAGAGGATTTGCGTGGGAGTTTTTGGGGGCGACGTCTATTGAGGGATAGGACTTGATACCTGCGACAGGTGCACCAAGACCTTGAGCGGAGAGGAAGGGCTTCCGCAACTTACACAATGGGACGAGGAAGTGGATTTTGCAGAGGAAACTACTCTTGCGGATTTTTATCTCTGGTAATGGTATACACTCACGTTTTCCCAGTTCACGGTTACGTTGTGAGAAGCGTTTTGCTTCACAGTAAGAACAATTATAGTATGTTTTGATAATCGGCATAAGTGGCGATTATTTGTTCGTATTGTGGATTGACTTCTGAATGTGTTGTTTGTGTTGTACAAGGTTGCTTTTGGAATTGGTATTCCTTTGTCAAATCTTATGCAATGTTTATATAAACATAAGTTCATCTAATTATGGTATTGAAAATTAAAAAGATATATGCAATGAATATTTTCAATGCCAAATGTTTCCGGTTCCTGAACATGCGTATTTCATCGATTACTCTTGATATCTTATTGGTTAATTAGTATTGTTTGGTAGAGACTGTTTGTTTGTTGTAATATTTGAGTTTTTATTAAGATAATTTTTCCTTATGTCCCGCGAATCCATAGAATAGTACCCTTATAATATCCAAAATTAATAAAATATTACATCTTGTATTTGTATTGATTGAATTGGTTGCAAAGATTTTTTTTAGTCCCCCTATACACACATTTGGAGTCTTATAAATGCTTTGCATTACTTATATTTGAAATGATTTTTCACGTTTTGTGTGCATAGAGACTGATTCTGGACTCCCATAAATTTCAAAAATTAATTGCGTCATTTTTTATTTACTTCTATGATACAGTTTAAATCAATGGTTGCCAACCTATAGAACTTCATTGACCACTAAATGCTTAAATTAAAATTTGGCGGACTAACTATATTGTCACTTATTTACATCTCTATTTGCATTTCGATATCACTGAAAAGGAATTTGACGGAAAGCAAGAACACAAATCGGCAACGCAAAACAATAGCAACAAACTAAACTGTTATGCGGCAATTTACCATGGTTTGCAAACTATCACTCTCACAAATGTCACTAGGTACCCTCTCGCTAAAAAGTCGCTAAAAGTGGTAGCTAAAGTTAAAAACAATATAATCCACACACATATTCCATAATACGTTTTGTTACTTGTTATTTTTGAAACTGATTCTTCATAAAAATATAAATATTTTTCCAATTTTTTTGTGGATCATCAAAAACTACATGGATCACCAGCTGTGACTCCGCTGATTTAGATAATATTATTTAAGAAAAATAATATCAAAATATTTAATGTCGCATTAAAATATTTTTGTCCAACTAGCTTAATCTATTTTTGTGTATTTAAAATTTTAGCCTACTTCTATTATTCGAATTTCTCGTTGGCTTAAATGCTTTTACCAGTTTTGTTCGCGACAGACCTATCACATCATATATTTTTTGCAGCAGCTGCTACTTTAGACATATGTAGCACATGAATGGCGTTCTTATCATGCTTCGTGACAGCCAATTGCACTGTTCGATGTTATTTAATGATTAAGAAGTCAGAACGTGAGACTTCTATTTTCGTTTTTCGCGTGATAATAATTAAACATACCCCGTTGTGTTCTCGTCACGTAGAGAAGAATATAGGAGAATCGTGATTCGTTTTTGTTTACGGAAACAAAGCCTTGATCATTATCTAATTTCGTGAAATTAAGGTTTGAAACAATTATCTAGATACCATTCCTTCAATTAAATCGGTTAAGTTATTCTTTTTGGACATCTTTTGATGGATGCCGATGGGATTTTGAAATAGTTCCGTTTTGTACTTGAAGCAATGGATTTTCGTAAAGAACTGCGTAATTCAAATTGTATAATAACGTATATTGTATATATACTTTAGAGCAGGTGTCAAACTCGCGCGAGGAGCCCACAACGAATATTTTTGTGGCCAAGCCAATATATATCAGCAAACACAATAATATATAATAAAATATCAAATTTTTCTCAAAGTAGTAAGGATAGTAACAGAGAAGAAATGTCAAGAGTGTCAGGACGTAAACATTAAATTTTTTCTGTTATTTTAATTATGTTTATTATATAATGTATCATTTGAAGTAAACTTACATTTCTATGAATATTGATGTTTTTGTGGCCCACCTAAAGTTAAACCTTGTTCGTTTGGCCCAAGTTAGCCTTTGTGAGTTTGACACCTTTGCTTTAGAGGTTCAATACAACAATAATTAATACGAAATCCTGTATTTCTTTATTCATAAATCATTTTTATCTAATGGTTTAAGTAAACTCTTTTAACAACGCAAGAGTTAAAAAAACACCCGTTTGTTTTACATAAATAATGCTGCTTTTCCGTTTTAAAAACGCTTACAACGTAAATTAATTTATAGATAGACAAATCCGATGGGAAACAATTGAATTGACTACAATGATGAGAACTCATTGACATGGGAAACTATTCATTTTTTTAAGAACAAAAAACTGGGTTTTAAATTTTATAATTTAAAAATTTCCCATTGGGATAATTGCCTATTTTGTTTAATTGGCTTGTTAAAGATAAAATTGTATCGTTCTGACGTGTTCTTTCAAAAGAAAACCAGTTATAGAAACAAGACTTCTAATTCTAATAAGTCTTGGAAATTCTAATAGATTAAAAAAGCAGCTTTTGTGAAAATTTGTTAATGTATACGCATATTCAACAGTGATAAAATAAATTTCCAAATTAAAATATAAGAAGCAAAAAAAGTCAATTATCTCATTGGGAAAATTGCCTTCCGGTACTGCTTTGTGTAAGATTTCATTCTTAATAAATTTTGAGGATTGCGTTTTTTTTTTTAAAAAAAAAATTATGTGAGATATAAAAAAATCATTGTGCTTTACACTTAGAGATGTTTAAAATCTGAAGATAAGATTTTAAATCAAGAAAACCTTCGGAATTCTAAACAGTACATTATAAACAATTTATCAAGGTGAACGTCATTGAATGTAATAATGTGTTTAAAGTAATTACAACTTCAACACAGATGACTAACAAATGCTGAAGAGGAATTTTCTTAAAAATTTCTTAAGTAAGTTTAGTGTGAGTGTGTTTTTGATTCACTAGATTTTGTTATTATTTTAAAATGCATATAATAATAATTACCATTTAATACTGAGCTTTAACAGTAAGCTTGAGCTGAGCAAAAACTATAAGCTTGAATTTATGTAAAGCGAATTAACATACATTAAAAATAATTGAGGTATCTAATTGTTTCAATGAAATATAAACCTATTGTTTTCTATTGCATGTACCTTTAGGCAAATAATAATCCCCAGGTTAACAAGGCGTATTCACATATCCATGTTTAATACTAATAAACAAATATTAATTGAGGTTTCTTATTTCACATTGCGTGCAGATTAACAATCATCTTCCCCATCTAAACTCACAACAGTACACCACCATTCACTTATTTACTTTTACATCTGTGGTAGATAGACTACGCGTTTACTCGTGAGTAACCGATTACAAGTTGGGACAGTCACGAGCACAGGGAACTTGAGGTGAAGAACCGATTTTCTTTCATGCCAGCAACTGTAGGTCATGTGCAAATAAAATACAATAACAAGAACAAGAAGTAAAAGTGTTTTGTTGCCTCTGACATGCATGACGTAGAACGTGATGTATGATTTAATTATCAACAGAATTCCAAGAAGGTGGTACAATAATCGGCCTCCGTTATTTGTCAGAACGCTTTGGAAGGAAAGCAAAGGATAATGAAAATGAATTTATCTTGCGTTGATTTCCGACGCCACACCAAATTATCGATGTGTCTGCCGTAAGTTTCTCAAGTGAAGTGATTAGATTTGCTAGAGCATTGGAACTTGTGTTTAAATGGAAAGTCGTGTTCTGGTGGGCGATATTCGCTAATTAAAGATGTAGGAATTATACGGTTTCGGTTCCTAAATATTGCCTTTGGCTTAAGGAAATAAGGATATGTAGTCGTGGTTTTACGTTTATGTTGTTTAGGAATTGTGTTGTTCCCTTTCTCGAAGTGTTACTATTTGGCTCGATAGTGTGCTTTAATGCCTTTTATGGTGAATTCTAAATCAGTGGCATTTTCTAGCTTAGGATTATTTTAATTTTCCATTGGTGACACACATTTACAGATTTAGAATAGAAATTTGTTATGAAACATATTACTTGTGACAAAATAGTTTATATAAATGCATTCTCTGTTATATTTAACACACATAAATTAAGAAAAATGGGATGCAAATAGAAAAAAAAAGATTTTGGCAAACTATTATTTCATTTATGTTATTTCATCTAACTTATTTTTGTGTTTTCCGTTTCTTTTGTAGAATTTAAGTAATCAAGTTGGAATAATAAAAGGACTCGTTACAGATTTCTCAATTAACACTTTAATAATTAAACACAAACATTTTTTTTTTTTTTTTTTTTTTGATTCACGTGTAAACATCTCTCTCTGTTCCGGATCTAATTTTGAGTTTTATGTATGTAAATTTACATGTACTTTTTAAATTTTATTAATTCATCATATGTTCATATACAAACACAAGTCTTACTTAATATGTTTTTGCTATCGCCGAGAACTTGAAAAGGTATTGTTTTCAAGATTAGAGGAGATAAAAACCCACGAACCTTTTTTTGCATGTGTCCTTAAGTGTTAAGTATGTGATCCACGCTAAGGGTATATCTACTTTGCTGATAGCAAACAACCAAACGAAGCAGATGAGCATTTTAATTAAGCGGGTCCATGATCTTGTACATCATTACCTTAATTTTCCACGTGAGAACTAAACGAAAACAGGTTCTTTACATTACTTTCGTTGGTTGATTTTCTCCCTTGCCGTACTTTCCTATCTTGAGTGTCATTACCATAGCCGGTAGGAGCCCAGGGGTCCCCAACTCTTCGGATCCGGTCCCAAGCGGTTGGATGTTTGTACATTCCTCTGTGAGAACGTGATTTTCACAAACAAATCCAGCATTCTTTAAATTCCATTCTGTAAGCATCTCTTGAAAATTACATAAATATCTAAGGTTTTTGTCTTGGATAACCTAACTGTTAGATGAAAATAGTTGAAATTCCAAGTAATAAACAAGTTTGGGTTGAATTTACTATTATATTTAGTGGTTTAAGCATCCTTTACAAAGCGTGTTCAGGAAATTTTAATTCAGGAACGGTATCTTGCGTGATTATTAATTACAAAGCTGGTCATGTTTGAAATTTTCAGGTTAAATGACCGCCCCCCCCCTCCACTTATTTCCTGTTTTAAGGGTCTATGCCAACTGTACGAGAACCTGAACTAAACACAGAATACATTCTCTGTCAGATAAATATCTCAATTTTGATAAAAATTTGCAATATTATAATTCGTACATCTGCTTATAAAATAGCGTTTTTAAAATTTCGAATTGTTGAATAAATATTTATTACTTTTTCATTTTAAAACGTAAAGTGATAGCTTATTTTGCGTTGCGGTACTGGAGAAAAAAAATTTGAAACAAATCTGATCCTAGAAAAAATTGATGTACTCAAATAAAAAGGAGGAATATAATTAGAATGCTGCTGTATAGGATAGCGAATCTAGGATATAATATTGTGTTTCAGTTCTTATATTACAAATTCGAGTAATGTTTGTTAACGTTAAGCGAAGATTGCAAGATAGAAAGCGAAGATAAAAAAAAAAAAAAGGATGAAAAAAAATTAGTATTCTTAGTAATGAAGAGACTATTACGAAAATAAATTTTCCTATACCGGATACCTGGTGATTGGCTTTCTAAGTGGTTGATATGTTAATGTTTTTTTTCTTTTGCGCTGTTATTTTATTATGTATGTTAAAATTTTATTTGCTTTTTTTTATCAAGGAAAGTTTAAATGTATATGTATTGTTGAGCGATTTGTTTTATTTTACATTTTTTTTTTTTAATCTAATATTTGTATACCATAAAATCCGGCGTATAACACGCACCTATACTTTCAGGCTACGTGTTTTAGTTTTTAGGTATATTCGGCGTATAACGCGCACCTCCTTTTTAAAGACGGAACCTGAATTGCAATGCTCTTATATTTTGAAGTCATTTATTCGAGGTATTATTCCAAACTTTTGAAAAAATAGTATATTTTAGAACTACAACCTTTTAAGTTCTTTAGGTGTGTCATTTTTTTAAACAAGCAGTATCCCAAAATCAATATAGAAGTCATAATTTTTTTTATGCTTATCCTATTGTTTATTTTTGAAGCCATCTTTTATATACCCGGCGTATAACGCACACCCTTAAATTCCGTTCTTATTTTTTGAGTTTTGAGTTAAAAGTGCTCAGTATACGCCGGATTTGACGGTATGTGTTGAATCATAGTGATCTTGTTAAACCTAAATGACCTCTAAAAGGGTAAAAAACTTTGCATATAAATTTTAATCACGAAAACAGACAATAGCTGATGAAACAGCTGTTATATCTCATATTCATCAAATTCAAATCAAAAATACATTTTGTCAGCACAGTTCATTAACCATTCATTCCCCTGAGTTGAACGCTGTATTAAAATAACATTCAATTTTAAAAATGTCTTGAAATATTTTTGAAGCAACGTAATTTTAAAAAATATACTGTCCTTGTATCAAATGTTTAGTTAATGTCTCACTTGAATGATATAACCCTTTAAAACTTTCTTTTATTTTTATATTAATGGAATGTGTTTATGTTTCTGTTTGATAATTTTTTTTTTCACTTTCACGAGAATCGGTCGGATTCTCAATTTATTGTAGCGTAATCTTTGATTTGATAAAACACTTTTTTTTCTTGTATCAAAGAGCCAAGACAAAAGGAAAAAGTGTATGTTTTTCGCTGTCTTTAAATAGTTATTACGAGAAACATCTTACATATTCGCATATCTAATCGCGTTTGTCTCATCACCCTTTACGTTATACATATATTTTTTAATAAACACCCGATAAAGTATATTCGTTAGATATCGAGTTTTGTTTTATTCTTCGTATTATCATGAAGGGTTATGATTGATGTTGAATTTTCAGAAACCTGTACACAAATTAATATTAGATGTTCTTCGAGAAATGTGTGTGTGTGTGATGAAAAACTTTTATACTATTTATACAAGTCTGAATCTTACCCAATATCGCCTTTAATTGGCATTAAGATTGTTTTGAAGATATAGTATTTATTTATTTTTAGCATTTGTAGACAGAATTATTGAAACTGCAAGGATGTGTTATTTTACTTTATTCCATTTTTCTTCCCCTTTTAATTTTATCCGTCTTAGTTGTCCTTGCATTGTACATTTGTTATTAAATTTCGAATGCTGAATATTCTTACTGTGCACACTTTCCTGAAATGTTATTTAACCCTTTATAAGGCCGTGGAAATATATTTCCCACGATTTCCATTAATTTTTAAATGTCAATGAGGAGATATTTTGGTTTTTGCTGCTAGCACTTCGCTACGACAACTGTTTTCTAGAATTTCAAGTAGTGAACATACAGTAAGATTTGTAAGAAGAAAGAAAAAAAATCCGTTCCAAATAACGTACGATTATTTAAAGTTGGTGATCAATGCAAACTTTACAAAAAAACATATAGACGTTGCCATTCGTGCTTTACAAAAGTGTTTGAGAAGAGAACAAAATACGTTTGGAAGCTTGCAGTGTCCCACTATGTATTAATTTCTGATTTCTGAAATTTCTTGGAAAGCAATGTGTATAAATTCTTAAATGCTTTAATGCAAAATATATCTAATTTATAATTTTTTGTATATTTTAGTATTTGAAAATTATATTTTATAAACATCGTATAATGCGATATAAAAAGAAATGTGTGATGTAAGATGCCTTTGAAATAGTTCCTTGTAGGCGGTGGGAAACATAGACAAAAAAAAAAAAAAAAAAAAATCTTAAAATCAAATTAATTTTAGGTAATAAGCTAAATGAATTTTTTTTTATCAATCAATCTCAATCGCAAAAATATTTTAACATGCCATTACTAGAAAAAAAATGACCTTATAAAGGTTAACATGGGCTCAATAAATGATAAATTCTAACGAAAATGGCTAGCCTTACAAATTTCGTAGTTGAATATGCAAAATTGCTAAGTTTACAATCCTTGTCTCCAATTTCGACTATAAATAAATAGTGTAATGCAAAAGAAAGATGTGAAAAATATGCATTCTTGAACACGAATATAAATATTACGATGTTCGAAATAAAATCTTAAGTCCTTGTAAATTGTGATTCTTATTTAAAATTTTCCACTTGATTAATATTTAAGATGAATAAATACTAAGGAGTTAAAAATGATCAAGGGTTGGATTAACGGAAATTTTCTCTGATTCAAAAACTGAAAAATTGTAAAAATGTCGTTTTAAGTTTCATTTCTGTTAGTAATACTTAAAAATAAAAAACCTCATCTGGTCTGCGATCTCTGTTCTTTTACAACTCTATTATCCAAATAAAACTGAAATAAAAAGTCTTTGATGCACCTCCCACGCACTAGACAATTTTCAATGTTAGAGAGAAACTCGTTTTGAATTTTTTTTATTTTCTTTAATCATTTTAATATTCTATATTACTTATCAGTAGGATTTAATGGCAAATCTCATGTCATTAGATGAGGAAATGACACTAATGATATCCGTCATTAATTTACTCTTTTTTTTAGCAGAGCTGCGAAAGTTTAGAATTTTTTTTTTTGAATATGAGTTTTATTCGAAGATGGATGATGATGAATTCACTGATTGTTTTGAAATTTAAATTTTATGGATAATTGAAATGTTTTAAAAAAAACTTGATTCAAGTAACTGCGGATGGATTTAATTTGCTGTATTTTTATCTGTGCTTAAAAACGACTATTGCTGACTTCAGTAAAGAAAATATTTATAAAAATGCATGATCTCTTTTACTATATAAAAGAAAGAAAAATCATATTTCTCTGGTATAATGAATTTTTAATCTTCTGATACATTATTATCGTTTCGCTTTTCGCTTCAGTAGACTATATTTTTTTCAGATACATCTAAATGAAATAAATTTTTCAAATGTAACGAATATATATATATATATATATATATATATATATATATATGTTTTAAGTCTAAATAAATACAAACGTAATACTCAATAAAAAGTTTTGGCATTTACTCATAAGATCAGTTGAAATAGTCTCCCTCCCTTATTTAATACTATATTATTCTATTTATATTTTACTTAATTGTGATTTAAATTTGTCAAATAAACTGATTTTAATTATTAACATCGCATCCTAAAGCAATGCAAGGGCTATTGGTGACAGATTTCGTGACTTTTAACCTCGGTCAAGTGATGAGGACGATTCGTAAGCTGGAATCTTACGCCAACTTTAGTCATAGGATCAACTGAAATATAGTCTCTCTCCCTCTTATTTAATATTATATTATTCTATTTATATTTTACTTAATTGTGATTTAGACTAGTCAAATAAACTGGATGATTGAGTTTAATTATTAAGAAAATGGATGGACTTTTGCTTAAAAGATGGAAAATTTAGAGAATTTTAATAAATTTTCTGAATTATTTTAAGAACAGTTCAATATATTATTAAAAACTAAGCAGATGTGTTGCAAAGATCAAATTTATTGAAGGCTGTGTTTATTTAGAGTTAAAGAATGGGATTCGAATTTAGGAATATTTTTTTCTAGGATAAAAGAGAAATAACTCCATTATTAGTATTTCATTCAGATTTAATGTTTAGCACATACACAGTGATGTGCTGTTACTTTTTCTTCGTCTTAGGCATTTTATTCTGTAAAAGATATACCCTAACTTCATATTTCTTATACTTTGGTATAGTGGGGAATTTAAATTTAATTTGCTTAAAATTTTAAAAAAATACGTATTTATTTTATATTTTTCACGTTTTGTACATACATAATGGTAAATGGGTGTACTATATGTTATAAACACCCGTACTTAATGTTTAAAATGGTATATATTTTTGACAAAAATAATGTGCCTTTCCGTAGGTCTTGTACCTTAACGTTGTGCCGAAGACAACCATGAAATTGCTGATAATTATCTTGACATTAAGTAGGGAATTGTTTAACGCAAAATGATAAATAGGTGTTAGGCAATTTCTATGTCCGAAAGCCTGCCAGAAATGTATTCTCTCAGCTGATCGCATGGAACGTGCACGTGATGGCGTTATTCTATGAAGACGTGTAGTGTTATAAATATTCCACACAATCTAACTCGCTGATGGCGGTCTAGTTTCCTGTCTGAAGAATTTATGAATGAACATGTATTGTACCGAACGGGTGAGACATTGATGGATGGCGGGAATACGATTGTGCGGACGGCATCAAGTTTAATGGATGGCGTTTACTCGTGAGGAATATTAATGAGACAGACGTAAGGTGTATGCTAAAGATGCAGATTACTTTGTTCTAAACATGTAAACTGTTTTGTTGAGATGATCGTTTATGGTGGCTATATTTGGAACGTGGCGAATCAAAATGCAGTAAATGGACATGCTAAGTTGCAGATCCGTATTCAAATGCAGAATTAGAAAATGGTGTTTTGGTTTGAAAGAATTCGAAGAATTTGTTTTATTTCTACGTCATTGGAGATAAAAACTCGAGATGAGTAGGTGTTTTGAAGTCAGACATGCTATTAAGAAAGATAAACTGTTTCACATCGTTCGTTATGTATTTACGACAGTTGACTGAATAATCTGATTGTTTTTCAAATTTTTTTAAACAAACTTTCTTTCATTCACCTTCACGTTTTTACTCTTGATGTGATTTATATACTCGATAATTTGCTTCCATTAATACTTCCTTTTTTTATATTTCACTAAAGAATGTTTTCTGTTATTAAAAACAGTGCATTGAAACGGAAAAAAAAGCTTATTAGTTTGGAAAAAGCTTCAAAATTTACCGTCAATGCTATGTAATAACATTCGAACTGTAATGCATCATTATGTGGAGAAAACTAATCATGTTTATTTTAGAAATATTTATTACTGTTTATTCTCTTAGGTCAAGAGTGAAAAAGTTTTTTAAGGCTAAAAGCTGATGTGTGTCGATCAGTAGCGCACACAGGAATTTTTCAAGGGGGGAGGGGGTCCGGGGGCGAAAGTTCACCATTCTTCTATCAGTCTCCTTTTGATTTTGTTGATTTTCGGGAACAAAACACAATAAAAAAACTAGTTATTGAATAAATAATTAGCATTAATTAATAAAACTAATCATTAATAACAAATATTTAATTAAATTTAACGTACTATATACTTAGAATTATTGTCAATCCGAAAAAAGTCAAGGGTTTTGGGGGGGGGGGGCCGCCGGCCCCCCTTGTGTGCGCCACTGGTGTCGATTATTTGCAAAGTAAAAGTTTCTGTAAAATATATATATCGTTATAAATTAATGTCTATTACGTTTTACTGTTATTGAAAAAAATTATCAGCTTTTATAGACGTTAATATTAATTAAACCAAAATTTTCACGTACTCTCCATTCGCACCAACGATATCTTTTCTCATCAACAAAAATGGATTTTAAATAAAGACAGCATCTTATTTAAAAGTTTTTTTTTTTTTAAAAAAAATCTTACGATTCACAAAAGTATTTCTGGTTTTCCTGAAAAAAATGAATTTAAAAAGTACAGGGTAGTGGCCAAGATAAACCGGAGTCATACTGTGCGTGATATTTGAATGTAGCGCTTGACAGTTAATTATAAAACTACTAAATGTTCAGTATGTTGTTATTCACATAATATTCTGGATTTAATACTTTAAAGAATTATAATATGTTGGTAATTTGCTTTTCTGTTCGTACTTGTACTTCTGTATTCATTGTTTACTAAGCAAGATTAAAATTCATTCAGAAGGATTTGCACTTGATGCTTCAGGAAGAACGAAATTGTCTCCATAGCTACGGATTCCCGCCGCTGTTAGGTTGAAGTAACCCAAGGATTACAGTTCTCAATTTCATGGCTAAATATTTCGTACTCGAGTCTTTGTCTTTGTCTTCGTATTTGTCGTTGTAGTCTTTCCGTTGAAAACCGTCTTGAGTGGTTGCGATAGCCAAATGAATGATCCGGGACGTGAACTCGTGACTGGCGTTGTCAAATTCTGGTGCCGCTGAAATTCTGTCGTTTAAGAGGTTGATGCACAAATCTTTCGGGGTTTCGATGACTTACTCATATTGGCGTGGTCATTCTGGAGATTTGTGTTCTATTTCAGATGCCATTTTCGTCTTTTGACCGATGTTTTAACCCGCGAGATCCATCCCAATTAGCTCTCATGCACAGTGCCGGTGCCCAGAAGGGCCCGAAGAAGCTGGACTAAACTTGATTTTCTGGTTATAAATTTCGATCCTCCAATGCCAAGGGGACCTGTAGATCTTCTGCGCCCAGGGCCCGAAATGAACTTATATCGGCAATGCTCGTGCAGCTTCATAGTACAACGTTAATTAAAAAAAATCAAAACATTTTAAACTGTAGGTAATCCATCTTAAAGAATGACAGTGGTTGTCTGCTAAATTAAGTATAATTTGTTTTTGCCCTGATGAATGTTACGCACCTGGAGATTTGCCTTGTTGTCTCTGGTAACATCTACGATAGACACTGGAGGGCCGGACAGCAGTTACAAGCTTTTCAATCTGTTCTCTGATTCTTTGTTTTATTGTTTATTTGTTGTTACTCTATTTTCTCTCTAGCGAATGATATATTCATAAGTGCTGCTGCTAGAAATTAAAAAAAAAGAACTTTTTTTTTTTGCCCTGTGAAACGTAATATGGTTTTTAGAAGAGCGAGATTCAGTTAGATGTCATTTTTATCATTTAATCTTAATTTAAAAATTCGTGGTCCGTCTCCAATAGTTCTTGTGAGAATTTGTATGTAATGATTCAAACCATTTCCTTTTATATTATATATTTTTTAACTACAAAGGAAACAAACGCTATTGTTGTTTTAATTTTTTTCTTCTTCTGAGTATATCCATTCTTTCTTTTATTGCAAAACTGAAGCATTTTTTCTTACGTTCTATTTTTAGAAAATAAGTCTTTAAATAAGCTATAAATGAAGCATTTTATTTAAAATCATCCAAAAAGAAAGATCCGAAACTCCATCGAAAGACTTTAAAGCTCTTAACTAATTGCGAAAATAAATCATTTTATCTCACAGGTGCGGTTATCTATCGAAAAGGCACTGCAGAAGTGGTTTCTTTTTTTCGAGGGCTCTTCATTTGTGCTCTTTTATCTCCTGGAATCATTCATCCTTATTCAAACGGAAGCAAATAACACTTTTAACTGTCACAGATTCTGACTCAAGAACTTGATCTGATTTTTTTTTTGTCTCGTCTTTCTTTCCCACATTCGTTGAGTACGCGTATCATCTATATTTATCTCCACATAGTGTTAGAAATGTTTATTTCGTTACCTGTTTAGATATTGTATGATTAGATTATCGTATGTTGCTGAATTTAGGTATGTATTTAAAAACAGGAAACGGATGGTTTTGAAGACTTTTCCGTGTTCGAAAAGTATGGAATGGCATCTGTAATTTCTTTTGTGATTGAAATAATTTTTATTCAATAATTCCGTATTAACTATGATTTAATTTTCAATACCATATTTTATGTTAAAGGCACATTAAAGCGATTTATAAAGAAGATTGTTAATATAATCAAATCAAATAAAAGTTTAATCTATATATTGATTATACTTATCTGTATATATTTTTCAGTATTTTTTTATTATTATTATTTTATGTTAATTTTCCGGTGGTTATAATGGCAATTTTGTGTGATTATGACACATCATTTTTTGCAATAGCATTTAAGAGTAATTTTGATTTAAAATAATATTTAGTCTTTTTTCTCCTGTAATATTTCAAAATGTTTGGATTTATGCAGAATTTTAGTTTTATTAATTTTTTTTTATTATATTTCTATTTAAACTCAGAAAACTTGTTTCTGTACGAAGTTTATTAATTTTTTACCATTATGAAATAATGATGGACTTTTTAACCTTTAAAACTCTTCCGTCTCTGCACTGTATAGCAATTTTTTTTCTCATTTGCTTCGGCCGTGGCACAGTTGCTTTTTCAAGTTAGTCGTAAACAGGGCCGAGAAAGTTATTCTGAGAAAAAAAAAGGAGGGTGTGTGTGTGATGACTTGTCTCTGAATCACTTGTTATATTAATGCTGGACTTACTAAGCTCGACTAAAGCTCCTCCGACTTACGCGGTTTTCAAATCTCGTCGATTCGTCTCCCCCCCTCCTCTTCCTTAAAACTGGAATCAATGCCGGAGCTTGATGAAATTGGTAATGTGATTGAAGAAGTTGTTGATCTTGCCAGACAAATAAATTTTAGAAGTGGATAGTGATGATTTTCAAGAACTGCTAGATTCTCTCTCTCTCTCTCCTCTCTCTCCCAAAATCAGGAGTTGACAATTGATGAGCTCGTAGAAATGCATAAACAGAGCAAGACATTGAAGAAAAGTCTTTAAGACCCAGTTCAATCAGAAGATCAAATGATGGTTGAGAATTTGACAAAAGGCATCCGTTTAATTGAAAGAGTTATAATTTTTTTTTTAAATATAGACTCCAATGAAGAGCGTATTTTTTCAACAAAACAAGGAATAAACAAATTATTACTATGCTACGAGAAAATTTTTAGGGAGAAAAAAAAATCTTTGAGCCGGCAGACTACTTGATTAATTTTAGGAAACCTTCTACATCAAAATAACTTCGGCTTGCGATTTTTTATTTGTATTATCTAAGACAGGGATGGCGAACCTTTTTGTGAGACGTGGGTCAAATTTTGTTCATATTTTTTTTAGTACTACTTCCTGGGTCACTAATGCCCATTTGCACCAGAGTTAAGTTTAAAAAATTTTAACAGAGTATTTTTAAAACTAAACATCTTTAAATTCAATTGGCTTATAAGGGTTAAAAAGGGCGCTATGGAAGTCTCTTTCTACAAACATAACTGATTAAAGTGCATTTTATCTGAAGAAAGTGCTTTAAATATGGTTTTTAGCTTTGGTTTCCGATTGTTTTTCAACAAACAAAATGTGAGCAAAATTATACACTTTATTTGATATTTTGTAAACACTTTTGTTTTATTTCAAATAATACATACTTTCATATACATTTGTTGTCATTTGCGTAGCTTTGGAACCAGGGATGTAGCTACCGCCGTATCGACGATACGGGGCCCCGAAATATGTAAGAAGAGATCATAAAATATTGAGAGCCCACCGAAAAGGGCCTCCAAAGAATTTGGATACGGGGTCCACTTAGGACTAGCTACGCCAGTGTTTGGAACTGTAACGATCAAACTGAAGGTTATAGACAGCATTTAAATTGCATTTGTGTCAATGGGCTTGAAAAATTCAAATAGAATATAAATAGTCCACACAAATTAGAAAATCGTTATAAACCCTCGTAAGCAAACAAGTGGTCGCCTAGCAATCGTGGGTCAGTTAAAAAGCTTACGTGGGATAGTGTCTGTCCCACGGGTCATAGGTTCGCCATCACTGATCTAAGATTTTATTAAAAAGTTTCTTTTTCTAAATTATAATTTTCTTTCATCTCCGGCCCCAACTAAAAAATATTTACATGTATTTATATGCTAAATTATACCCCAACTTACGCGTATTTGACTTACGCGGTTATCTCTCCGTCCCACCTGTCAAGTAAGTTCGGGGTATTACTGTACAGGTTTTGTGCCGCCGAGTTCTAAATTTTAAGAATATATATTTGTATTTTTATATGACGAATTCATAACAATATGTTTATGATTTCTCTTGAATTCTGCTGCAAACATCGTTTTGTGTGCAGTACCCAAATTATTTTTAATCGTACAAGAATGTCAAGTCACATGACGAAGAGTATCGGATTGTGAAACTCAAAACACCTCCTTCAGATGTCGTCCAACATCCACTTAATTTGTCTTGAGACTATCCAGACCTCTTTTGAATTTTATTTTTAGTCGTAAAATGGGAAATTGCGACTTTTTTAGATACCCCTTTTTCCATGTAACAAGCGCAATATCATAACTCTATGTATTAATTTTTTTACGCCGTCTTTTACACAAGACACATCACTGTGGTGGGACTCATATAAATGGAGTGATTTACAGTGGCTGTTGAAGATTCCCGGGCGTGGTTCTGGAGAAACAAGATTGTGAAGCGATGCTTTGTTCTGTCAAGTGGTTGACTTTTTTTTTATAATGGATTCAAAGTGGCTGAACAGCTGTGGTGAATCAGCTTTCCCACTGAAGAGATCGGTTACATCGAAACACTCGCCAAATGCTATCACTACTTGGCATAATTTTAAGCTCTTATTTTTTGAATGAAATTATTTACTGTACACTTCTTAAGTGAAAATTCTGATACGAAATCAAAATAAAGTACTTCGCCAAATGTTAAACACTTGGCATGATTCTATAGATTCGTATTTTCTTCTCTCTTAGATATCGTGAATCAGCTTTCCGACTGAAGAGATCTGTTACATCGAAACACTCGCCAAATGCTATCACCACTTGGCATAATTTTAAGTTCTAATTTTTTGAATGAAATTATTTACTCTGTACCTCTTATGTGGGAATTTTGATACGATATCGGAATGGTATTCGCCAACTGCTACAAAAACACTTAGCATGATTCTAGATTCGTATTTTCTTCACTGTTACTTGTCGTATGAGGATCAGATTTGAAATCAGAATCAAGTATTTTATGCTAATGTGAGACTTTTTTAAATAAGAAACCACCATCAAGTGTTACGATGCTAATAGGGTGGCTTTTTAGGTGATGGCTTAGAATTCGTTTAATGCGTTCTTTTTCACTTCAAGTAGTTTTTCGAGTGGAACTTGTGCATTATTGTGTTTTTTAACACTTGGTCTTTGAGGAAATGTTTAGTTGAATCGTAGGAATGCGGGTTTCTTTTCTTTGAATTAGTTTCTTGTTTGAAATATTTTTTTTTTAGTTCGTGTGTAGTTTGACCTCATATGGTTAGCACTTGAATAAGTGTAAAAAAATTCTTTTGCATGTCTGGATTCTTTATTTTTTTCTTTTTTAACTGTTTTGCTTTGTCTTGCTTTTGGTCTGGAAAAATAGCATTTAATTGTCGAATTAAAAAAAATGTTTTAACACAAGTCGTTAAAATCACAATCGACATTCTGTAATTATAAAAAAATTAAATTTAATAGTAGATAAAATCTTGAAATAAACTTACACTTATATATACATTTATATAAAATTAAAAAAAAATTGTATTCTGTATGTACCATAGAAACATAATACAGAATATTACCTTGTGTCAAATGCGTAAACTTGAACAAAATCATTAGCTTTTGTTATATTTATCAGTAAAAACAGCCTTTTGAATTCGTTTTATAAAGATTGAAAAGTTCTTTATTCTACGCAACGGAGTATAAGTTTATTTTATTCATATATTATTTTTCTTCATAAATGTTGAATAATTTATGAGAGTGTAATAAAAAAGTATTCAAATACACAGGAAATAAAAATTTTATTAGAAAGTTATTATATGGAAGCTTTTTCCTATATAAAGACTGAATACACTTATCACACAACAGAAAAGAAAGCCGATTTTGGATAAAAATGTGTAGAATTTTGTCGAAACCCTTAAATTAAGAATACGAGATGAAAATTATTTATTTTAGTGATGTGATTTTATTCTTGTGTATTTATTAATGAACAAGTCTTCATTTAATCTTATCACAGATTTTTAAAAAAAATTAGAGTTGGTTTGGTTTTTATTAAATTGGATAAATGAAGATATTTATGGTACATTTTTCTTTGTGATGTGGAAGACAGATTAAAATTTTACAACATAGTTTTACAAATTATTTAACCATTCATTATATATATTTATAGTAAAATAATAATCAGCCATTAAAAATTTTCCCCTCTAACTTTAAAGTTACAGTTGTAAAAAAAAATATATCGTATGGTTTGTATCATTCGTGCGAGATCATATTTGTGCTTTATTTTTTTCTCTATAAATGCTGCTACGTAACCGCTCTTGTCATAATAACTGCAACTGACTGCACCAATCTGCAGAAGGGCCCTCTAACGGCCATTTATCTTAAGTAGAGGCCAGATGAGGAGAGAATATGGTCGCTTTTAAAAACCCTCCATGTTTTTTGCCCCATTAATGATATGTAGTGTCTTTGTGGAACCTAACTTAAATTAATAAATAATTGTTACTCTACAAGAGACCATTGAACGCAACCTCGAATTTATCATATTAAGTTTAATCTTTAACGTTCAACGCTTTACAGTTATATTATGTTACATTTACGTTTTCATGTCTGTCTTATTTCAATAATTTCAGGCTGTCTTAGGTCAATGTTAAAAATAAGACTCGAATTCGGAATATTTTTTCAGATGTAAGAGAACTTCAACATTAATATTAAATTCTGACTTCGCTATCCTGTATATAATCACTTATTTTATCATAAAACTCATTTTTATCGGTGTTGACGTATTTTTCTGGTGTAAAATGTGTTTCGCGTTTTTTCTCTTGTATCGTAATGCTAAATGAGCTGCCTCTTTACAAGTTAAACGGAAAAATTAATTATATTTGTGGAACATTTTAAAATTTTAAAAACACTATATTATAAACAAATGTATGAATTATACAATGTTGCAAATTTTCATGAGAATTGAAACATTTTTTCTGTTTGAAAATGTGTTCCACGTTTAGTTCAGGTTTTCGTACATTTGCCGAAGACAGCCTTAAATAATCCTTACACACAACTGTTACTTTTTGTTTTTGTTTTTAAAATAACAATAATTCAAGTAATCCACGGCGAATTAAATACAAGCAGAAAATATAAGCGGAAATAATAGTAGCTGTAGCTTCGATAATTTGTATGTTATCATTAATCAGTTTTTTTATTAGTAATTAAGTAGAGCTTATTAATTGTAAAAAGAGCATTGATTATAAAACCATTAAAAATCTTTCTTTAGGAACCAAATAGCAGTTTTTAAAAATATTTTCGTTCCCCCAAAAGATGAATTCCACCACTTCAGATAAAGATCTTAAATTTAATTTCAGAGAACACGCATGAATTGTGTTCCAAAATCTGTCTTAAACCCTATCTGAAGAATGCATCTTTTTTCCTCTCTGAAAAAGGCCATTCTCTTCCAAACTATCTGCAAGTTCATCTTCTCACGTGCTTGTCCTTTTGAGCCCGTTACACATGAAAAACGTCTCGTTTTTCTTTCCACTCTTTGCAAGTACACCGCGTAATGTTTGATTAAAAACCGATACTGCCACTTCCAGATCTAATTGACTCTTGAAATTATCAACAAATCGCTTATCTTTCTCGCATTTTTTTTTTTGCCTTTCTTTTTCGATTCCTGATCAGAAGAGGGAAGATGGAGAGGAGAGGAGAGGATGAGGAGGAGTGGGATCCTGGCATCTTGCCAAGAAACCCGTCGTGCGACATTAATACGCTTCCTTCCGGTTTCATCTCTCATTCTTTTTTCCCCCCCCCCCCCTTTTATGACTTTTAGTTGGATGGTAATCATTTCGGCCTTCAGAAGGGCTCGCGTGTTGGGAATGTGTTAAAGATCTCGGACAGTTGGTATTTGGACTTCTCTCAAAATAAATGATTTGTCTGCGAACACCTGAATGGTGGATTTATTATAGGAAATGTGGATTTTGCCTGAGCGTGCAGATACTGATATCATTTTGTTGATATTAATTATTAAGCAGAGAGATTTTTAATGAATGTCGTGTGAACATAAAAGGTAGTCATATTTTGATTGTTATGGCACATTTGGCTTAACTTTGAACTCTAATTTAAAGTACTTGTGGATTTTCGGACTTAGCGTACAAACCCTAATATCAATTTTTGGGTATTAATTATTAAAAGATTAAAATATATGCACAAACCCTGATATCAATTTTTGGGTATTAATTATTAAAAGATTAAAATATATATTTAGTTTTCATGGCTGAGTGAATACAAATGGAAAGAATGCTTTGATTACTTTAACACATATTTCGCTATCTTAATGGTAGATTTATTGCAATAGAGAGTAAGTAGGTTAGCAATTTGGATTGGTGTATAAATACCGATATATTTTTGTAGTTATTTATTACAATATATTGTCTGACTACGTTCGGAACCGTGATTTTGAAAAAGCGTATGAACGGATAATTTCTTTTTTTTTTTTTTATTTTTAAGTGTCAGTTGAATTAGAATGTGCAATATAAACTGTTTTAAGAATATATTATTACAAGAAAAAACTATTTAAATGCAAATTTTTTGGCAAAAAATGAAAGAATGACATTTTTCAAACATTTTCCTTTTATGTGAAAAATTCTTCTGTAATAACAGTAATGTTTTTCTTGCATATAAATAGGACTTCTATACCGAGGTTGAACTAAAATTTTAGAAATGTATAGTTTAGGATTTTAGGATTGATCGTAAGTGTAAATTTTCAAAAATTTTAGTTCATCTCCGGTATAGAATTCCCTGCTATATACTGACGAAATATTAGTATTATAGGAGTATTTTTCATCAAAGAAGACTGTTTTGAGGAAGTATGTCATTCTTCCTTTATTTTTTGCCTAAAAATTGCGTTTAAATAAATTTTTCTCGTAATAATATTCTTAAAACAATTTAATATGTATATTCTAATCCAACTGACACTAAATTTCAAAAAAATTGTTCGTTAAAACACTTTTTCAAAATCACGAAAATTATTTTATTTAAGCGTGGTCACCTTAAGAAGTCGCCTTATTACGCGATTCGCTGCCCCATGACACCATTTTCCACGTATTTTTATGTTTTTTTTTAGAGGGAGTGGGAGGAGATGAGGAGTAAATAAGCAAATCTTCTGAAATAAGTAAATCCTTCGCAAACACTCTGTCAAGGTCTTATTACATTCTAAAGCCTTCGGTATAATTTTATGGATAGCACTGCACAGAAAAGATTGTACTTTGGAAAGACGTATGTATACGTCCAGAAAATTAATGCTTTGGCTGAGTGAGACGTTTATGTACGTTGGTAGCACATAAGAGGTTAAAGCCGTATTGTAGCTTTAGTGTCAAAGTATAGTATTATTGATCTCAATACATTGTTATTGTAT
>BMAV01012079.1:98774-111319 GCA_019973955.1 Trichonephila inaurata madagascariensis
AAATACTTTAGTTCGAAAAAACTTCTTTTGTCTACCATCATTTGTTATAGTTTTATCTCTTGCACTTGACCCATAAACAACATTCATTCCTGTGCCTAGACATTTTAGAAATTTTTCTTTGGTTGAGGAACGCTTTGAAGTGGAAATAAATGCTTTCCGATTAATTTAAGATAAAAGCATGCCGCAATTTATTTTCATTCTGAGGTTTCTTTTTCCTTTTTGGCAACAATGTCGGTGTTCTTCCTTTTTTTTTTGGAACACGGAAAACGCTAATAAATTTTGAACCATTTTGCTCCGTGCGAAGTCATATCACGTTTCCATAAACTTGTCGTCTCTCTTGTTTTATTCATATATTTTAAGTTCCATGGGCGTAAGAAGCCTGACTTGGCAAAATCTTTGAATGTTCCTGACGGAAACTTGCTTATTTTCACGTGCGTGTTGAGAGTGGGAGGTTGAATTATTTCTTCACTTCTACAAAACGCAATGCAGGGTTTGCGGAAATGATTCAGCATAGTTTTAATTCCCAAGGTTATGTCTTGTGTATAGATAGGTATATGTATTGCAAAATTCAGAAGTTACAGTTTCTCTTATTTGTTATGCAAATTCATTGCTAGTAAATCTATCTTAGGATCCGGTGCTTTTAAAAGAGATTTTTCGTTTTATGTAATTGTTTTTATATTTCAGAAATAGAATTTGTGATATTTTAAAAATAACTTTATTGTATTGGTTATTAGTTTTTGTTTATGTGTTGCACTACTGTTATATTTTGCGTTTTTAAGGGGACACAGTACGATTCAATTGACAAAAATCGGTCAAAAAATCAAATCTAATTTTTTTTTATCCTAAATTATTCTTTATATATATTTCTTTAACCTTACCAAATTTGAAAGCTCTAAACTTATAAAAGCTATAATAATTCTGCATTTTTTGTCGGTTTTTATTCACATTCCTATGGCAAATCAAAACTTTAAACGGACTTATCTCAGAAAAATGACATAACTAGTTTGTCTTCATTTTAAATGCTAAGGCTTTTTTCTATTGTGTCTAATACTTTGAATTTTTTTTTACCTGTTGCTAACAGTACATGTAACAAAAGTTGGTATGCATTTTTGAATCAAAGCAATACTTATTTTTTTTTTAAATAATTGAATTCAGAATTTATACATTTTTTAAGGAATTTTCATTAAGCATTAAAAAAAGGAATATTGTACGAATACCAATCATGTTATCGCAAAACCCATACCAACTTTTGTTATACGTGGTTTGATGTATTTGTAAATCAAATTTCATGCGTGTGCGTAAATTTTTCTAGGATGAGTAGCATTTTAAAATCACTTCACAAATTTTAAGTTTTTTCCTTAAAAAATTAAATGGTTAGCTTTTTATGAAATTTTGAGCATACAATCTGTTTTACATAGTATACGCACATAGGAGGCAACCAAAAAAATTTTGAAGATCCTTAATTAAAAATTTTAGTGTAAATCGTACCATGTCTCCTTAAAAGAAACCAAATAATATTTATCTATATATATAGAATCTTTATTAAAAATTATTATAAATGCTTCTATCTAAAAAAAAATGATGTAAAGGGTTTTTTTTTGAAAAGTACTACGTGAGTGGACAGTTCTATAAATTAATATATATAAAAATGTTACATTTATATATAATTTTTATAAAGCATTGTTGTGTTGGTGAAAATACTAAGTTAAATATTCTGACGTGAGGATAGTATTCTGAAGTGTGGAAGTATAGTTAGAAGAAAGCTAAGATATTTTGAATTGTGCCACACTCGTTTGGGAAAATTGATGGGTATCATGAGAGTTAAGAAATTAAGTAATCGATTTATTACGTCCGCAGCTATTAATTACAGTCTGTGCAGTTGGTTACAAGTTATTCAAACAATTGACTATTTCCATTCTACAGAATGTTATTTGTGAAGTAGGAGGCAAACATAATCGTTCTTTCTACTGTTTCGAAACGGACTACCTTTCCATTCTGCTGGAGTGGGGCGATCGTGTCTTATTCCTTGAATTAAACTCGGGGTTCCTGCTCGCAGGAAGTGTTGTTTTCTCACGGCCATCGTTGTCGGTGCAATGTCCGATGAAAGGATCCCGCAGTATTTTAGAGGTGGATATGGTACATGTGGATATGGACGGCGGAATGCTATCGGTATAGAGAAGCCTATTTTGGATCTGTAAGGCGAAAAACGTTACAATACCAACAGAAATAAAAGTGGAGAAGAACACATCATTCAGGTTTGAATCTCATAAAGTAGAGTTGGGGTGCAAGAAAGAATCTTGTGGGGGGGGGGGGGGGCGAGAGTACGAGACGAAAAGATAAGAAATAAATTAATGTGAAGAAATAATTAATTTCGGGAAGTATATACAGTATTATTTCAGCAAAAATAGAAATGGGTAGTGAGGTCATTTAACATTCAGGGGTATGGGAGTAACCTTGGAAAATATTGAAACCTCCTGTCGTAAAGGGTCCTCAAGTATTAATCCCATTAAGATGATTCTCTTATTCTCTGTCGTCGTGTTTAAATTCAAATTTTTGTTTCATAGCTTTAAAAGTTTTAATCATCAAAATGTTACAAAGATGTCTCGAGATTAAAAAAAAAATTCACAACTTTCAGACAAAAACAAAGGTGTAAAATATTAAAATAAATAGAAAATCAAATCAATTTTTTTTCAGGCTAAAGATTACGATTTGTATTTATGCATAAGTTAATAATGTCGGTTAAAAACATCAATGAAAAACACGATTCATCGTTAATACACAACCTCGGTTTATATTGACGATTGTCTATTCAGTGAAGATTAATTTCCTGTAGTACTTTTTTAAAATGTACAACAAACTATATGTGTTTAAGGAAATTCCAGAGAAATTGAAATTTCATGTTACGTGAAATGTTAAGCATTGTATACTATATCATAAACTATTTTAATACATAGTTGTTTTTAGAAAACTTAGAGATTTTTTATCCTTCAGTTCAATGTTTTTTTTCTTTGTCTGTTTCTTGCATCATTAAACTTGTCTCAAAAGTTACTTAGAATTTCTTTTTAATCCTTGCCCAAAGCATGTCATTTTTTGAAATGGATTGATTTGTATTTTAAAAAGAACTTAGTCTTCAATATCACCAAATCAGTTTTCAAAGAGAACAAAATTGTCGCCGGTTTCTAAATATTTTGTGATTTTCGTTGCACTTTTTTTTTACTATTTTTGATAGTATCTCGTTGTTGCCATTCACCAGATATTCTTTAATAGTAGAAAATCTACCATCTTTCAGACATTCTCATCATTTATTTATCGATCATTGTCTTTTTAAAGATCTCCAAGATTTTTTTTTTTTTAACCACCTTCGATCACAAATCATGCGTATAACTACTTACATGTGTGATGACTGAAGTTTTCCCATGGTTCCACATCATAGATCTCTTTTTTTCTCAGGCTAAAGAAGTGTACAAAAATAAAAATAAAAAGTTCGTTATAGAATCAGTAAATGTTTCTTTAACTTGAATAGTATTCTAATTCTTCTGTTATCTATTAAAATAGTATAAATGCATAAAATTTTGGCAATTTTTTTCGCATTCCAATCTTTTTGAAAATTTTTATTTATTTATTTTAATTGATGATATAACTCTTCGAAAAAAATTTAATTAATCTTTAAAAAAAAGAATGAAGTTTTTCCTACAAAAATCTTATTATTAAAATCTTGCTAATTAAAGTTTTATTAAACTCGTATTATTAAAGTTTTGCTTATTAAAAATTAAACTAGCTTAAAGTCTTCTCGTATAATCTATATCGTATTATTAATCTCCCCCTCCCCAAAACGAGAGAAAGAGAAATCTGCTGCAGTTCTGTAAAAGAAAGTTTTGTTTGTCTATTGAAATGTTTATAAAAAAAATTAGATGTACAACTTTTACGTAGAAAAAGACTAGATTCCTTTGATGTTTTCATAATCGATTATCAGGTGATTGGAGCATGGTCAAAGAAAGAAATTACCGGTTATTCCGAATTATGGGATACGGTAACATTTCTCGAAAAAAGCGGTAAAGCTCATGTTGCTTATTTGCATTTCTTAACACCAGTTGTCTCTAGTCTGCAATTTCTGCCTTTGTCTAATAATTTTTTTATCCTACACCAGAGTTAGTGATGACTGGCAACAGTCTGTGATGGGCAGCCAAATACAATTCAGAGACACAATAAAGTCTACAATGATTTTTGACAATAGCTACTGCTATGTCCACGAGTCTGGAAAAAGAGACCAAATGGTCTTCGCATATGTCTGTTGCATTGCGTAAAAGGCAAGTTGGAGAATCTGCTAAACCGAATATGTACAGGTGTTTTATGAAGTAGTCATGTCCAGTTGTAATTCTGAAGTTTGCTACACCGATAGATGTAGGAAGGTCACAAAGAATGGTGCTTTCCATTAAGGTGCTCCAATTCTTTTCCCTCGCAGAGTCCCTTCCTTCTAATAGATTTACAAAGATTCTTTTTTACTCGTGATTATGTTAATTTTTCATTTTTTTGCCATGCTATCCGAAAAGAATTTTGAACTCAATACTGTAACTGAGTATATAGAAATAAGTATTTATGCTACTCGTAAAAACAATTAAATCACTTAAATTACAAACTAGAGGCAACTTGCGAAATATACTATGTCAACTCAGCAGCTCTTTACATAGGTGATTGGTAGAGACGACGTCTATACTGCATATTTAAAAAGTAAACATGTTGGAATAGAAGGAAAATACTAGTTTGTTTTATATGTACTAATTAAATAGATTTGACCAACATCATTTTATGAATTCTAAGTTTGCTGTATGCGTTTTATTGTTAAAATAGTTGAAATTATTATTCAGTCCTTTTTACCGTATAATGTATGTTTGTTGTTTTTAATATTCTGTTTGTTTTTATTGAATTTGGCCGTAAGCATTTTCGCAATATATTTTATCATACTATTATGATATATTTTCTTGTTAAATTGCTTTCACGCTGTGTTAAATCCGCATATTTTTGCCGTATAGCGTGTGAGTATGAAAATAAAAGCAACATATAATCATGTTAAATTCGCCATTGCCATCATAAAACTGCTGAATTTAAATACAAGATGCCCCCACCTATTTTTTATAGCTTTTTTCTTTTGTTTGTGTGCAGTAAAAAAGACAATGGTGATACGTAAACTCTTTTATTCTTACCTGCTTGTCATATTTTAAAATAAACGTTTGTTTCTTTCTATTATTAGTATAACTTCTGAATACTTAAAAAAATATTTTTATTATTGATGGTTTCATTAAATAACAACGTGACAGTGTGTTAAAATTAAACATATATCGAGAAAAATTCAGTATAATATTAAAATGCCGTAAGGGGGGAAAAAATTGTTTTTCTTTCCACTTCGTATTTTATAAATGCAATGTGAAGTATTTTTTTTTTTTGGATTAAATATACAAAATAATAAAATAAGTACGCTTTTGTAAATGCCAATAGAAAGTAGATAAAGATAATATATTTTTGCATTTTATTATGTTACTTTTTTAATATTCTTATGTAAAGAAAGAAGTATGTTTTTAGCGATGGAATTCAACCATTTTGCCAGTCAATATTGTCCTGAATTTGGCGAGTCTATTGTTAAAATTGAATTTGTAACTTTGATTATAAAACTTTTAAGTTGACACATCCATTCACTGTGTCACATATTTAGATTACTTAAACAAAGATGTCGAAAGATTCTTAAAATCTTACAGTATGTACTAAGTCTATTTAGTTAAGTTTAATGAAAAAATATATTAGCTTTAAAATAATAATCCTAAACTATATTAAGATACTGAGATTTGCTTCACTTTAAAATAAAACTATTTAATAGGTTAGCTGATAAATAATTATTATCAGTTGATTGATTTAAGTAAAATGTATCTGCAATGTGTTTGAGGGTTACTTCCATGCTGATGCATATCTAGCTCTCTGATGAGTCATTATCATCCACGGCGCGACAGCCCAGGATGGGCCCTAACCTTCTGAACCAAACATTTTCTAACCCCATTTCCTTGCAGCCAAACTTCTCCAATTCTTAGTTTTAAGGATCAAGCAAATCTTCTCTTCTGCATCAATCTATCGAAGTCTAGGTGTTCATCTTCTTTCGTATTTCCATTGTCTAGCCAAAAAAAAAAAAATTATCTTAGAATGTTACTGTCGTTCGTGTAGATAACATGCTCAGTCCAATTGAAGTTGAATATTTGGTATAATTCGGTGTTGCATCTTCTACGCCGGATACCATTTTCCTGAATTCCGCCGAAAACACTTCTCATGACTTTTCGTTTAAAAGCACCCAAAATCCTTTCCTACTTTATGGTCGTTGTCCAGGCTTCCGCACGGATTACAGTCTTTCTAAATACAAACTGAGATCTAAGTAAATGCTTCAATCTATAAAAGCATTATTAGTAGCGACAATTCCTGTCTTTATTTCAGGTTGGACATCGTTGTTTTTTTTATTAAACATTGATCCCAGATAAATGAATTCTGTAACTGTTTAAAATTTATAATCTCCTCTTAAAATATGAGTTGCAGTGTATTTCCTACAATAGTCGTATTCTATGAGGAATGATCATACATAAAATGTAGAATCTTTCCAAATTACTCGTATAACTTAAGGAATTCTTCGACCTTATTTTAATTCTCAACATACTTTTATTAATCGTTTCAGGACAGGAATCATCTCTCCATCCCCATTGTTAAAATATGAGAACATACTTCTTAAATCGAATTTCGATAAATCTTGTATATAAGTTTTTAGATTGCCTATTGTAGAAGAAGGTTTATTTCTTACGATTAAATGAGTCTTATTTGTACTAAGGCTGCACGCCAAAAACATTCGAGCAATTAATGGATGACTAATGCAGTATCTAACAGAAAACAATAAATTCGTGTTTTAATGACGCTTTTATAAGTAATTTATTTGTTTGGGATTTGATTCATGACTTCCTGTATTACCCACCTTCCTGCCAACTTTTCTCTGACAGCTTTTACTTCACGACTTGTCAACTCCTTCTGTACCTTGGATTTGGCAGCTATTCAGCAAGCATCGTGTATCTGCCTACTGGGTTTCAAAGAAAGTACTGAATGATTATTAGTTCCGTGGTTTAAGTGTCTGTAAGTGCGTTTGATCCAGATAGTGGCATAATGTTCCGTATCTATGTGACTAGAGTGAAATTTTTATCAATTATGACATAAGATGCCAAAAATATTTGGGACTTCCGTATTAGGTGAAGCAAGGATGTATGCTCTTATTATATCTATGCCACACTGGAAAGATTGAAGGTGTGATTGTGTGCGAAGATAAGCTGGAAGTTAAACAATTCTTAAGTAAAAGTACACATGCCAATCGTCGTGGCATATTTTTCTTTTCTTTCTTTTTACGATGCGTATAAAATTGATAGCTGTGTGTTTCAAGGAGAAATAATATTTATTTCATCCTTTTTGAGGTAAACATCTACAACAAAGTTGGTTACACTCATGCTGCAAAAATCCTCAACGATTACATTTTCTGAGATGTGTTTTTATGTTCTTTAGTTTTATTTTATTTATTTTTATCCAACTATAGTTTGTTTAGTTATATAGTAGGCAGTTGACACGCGATAGTTATAATGTTTGATAAAAATCATAAGATTAAAATTCTTTTTAAATCTAAAGCACCGCTCAAGTATGTTTGTAAGCCTACATTTCTTGAGGCTTATACAATATTGGAAGAGGACCTCTTATAAAAATATTTAGTCTGTGAATTTCGCTTAGAACAGAAATAGCTTCTTAAGATCAAAGAATTCGAGATTTCTTTTACATGATATGTTTTGATGCAATTTAAACATCAACTATTTTTACTTGGTGCAAATTTTCCCTCTCTCTCTCTGGCTTATTTAGTATTATTATTTTTTGTTTAAAAATAACTGAAATATTAAAGTAGTAATTTTGACTAGTGTAAGATCTATCTACACTGGAAAATGATATATCCTGAATTACTAATAATGAAATATTTTTTAGTAGTATTATGGCTCCATTTTTCCAATTATATAAATTACAAGCCATAAAATAATTCGCATAAGGGTCAGTTTCACAATAAAAATGCGAGATCCACTATATATATATAAAAAGACATTAAGAATAATGCATGGTATGCACGCTTTTAATTAAATAACAACTGAATTTTTTTGAATTTGATTTTATGGAAATATGTTTTCATTTAACATTTAGCGGCAAACATGTTTGAAAATATTCATGCCATCAAGAAATCGTCTACTTGATACTCTTCAAGAGTCATTTAAAATATTAAAATTTTTATAAATGTATCACACTCTCATTTCTCTTTCTGCACAAATACATAAAAATCATCGTATTTTTCTGAAGCCACGCATTTTGAAAACATCGAAATATATTTTATTGCTGATTGTAAGAGGAACACGCTTGGAAAAAAATCTTTCTACGGAAACATCTATCTCATTTCGCCATCACTGTAATTTTTGGAAGTTTTTCGAGAAAGGATGTTCCTGGATAAACTTGTGTCTTCTTTACACAGATGCGTTGAACTTCCTTTCCAAAAACCCTTCAGGCGATAAATTTCTGTAAAAAAAGATTTCGAAAGTGATTCGTTGAAATACGTTATTTAAAGAGTCAAAATATCCTTGAAAAATATAATTTTTTTACTGCACGAAATCATTCGTGTTATAAAGAGTGTATTTCATGCGAAACATTTTTAAAATATTGTTTACTTGATAATGATTTTAAAATGCTTGGTATTACCAAATAACTATTAATTTTGAGAAATACTAGTTTTTATAGTTTAAATTCGTTGAAAATAATACTAAAAATGTAACAATAAATTATTTGAAACGAAACGTAATATTTTTTTCCCCTTAAAAGATGAAAGTAGGGTGGCATAATTAATCTCTTAAATTTCGTAAAACTGTATTTGTGCTGTAATGGAGGTATTGTGAAAAGAATGATACATCAGTATAATTTACATTTGACTAATAAAGTATATAAGAAATGGTTAATGAAAATTAATGATACAACAGAACATGAACACACTCAAAATGTAATGCCGACTGAATTGTAGATAAAGCTTTTTCCGCGTCAGGGCAAAATGGACCTTCAGCAATTATATTGCATCATGCGTTGGCAGTCAATATGTTAATCACAAATAAAAATAATTAGCTAAAGTGCAATGTACAATGTACAAGAAAAATGTACAATGGTAGCTATTCATGTATGTAATTATCTTTTTTTTGTGTGTGTTTTGTATATATTTTATATTGTCAACCAATTAAAATATCAAAATTTGTTTGAATTTTTAAAAAATTTGCGATGATAAATTTTTGATATGTTTCTTCGTCTGCATGCCCAAAACTATCAATGACGGTAGTTTTGAGTGTTGAGATCGAATTATTTTTCTGCTTAGTTGTCTAAAGGCGCACGGATGTGCTTAACTTGCAGTTAGCAGTTCAAATAAAATACTCCGGAACGTAGCCAAGGTCAACAGCTGGACACTTCAGTAGTGATTTGGAAATTGAACATTAAATGACAGCACATTCCAGTCTAGAACTGCTGATTGAATTAATATATCGTAATTTACCTTAAAAAAAAATTCTCGTGAAAACATCACAGCTAGTGATATAAATAGATGTGGCTCATATACCAAATAGTCTCGTCATCTCAATTAGAGAAAGCCAATTACGTCAACGGAAACGTTTTAGTGACACTCATTACAGCAGAAAATGTTATTTACTGTAATGGCTTGAAAAACTAATATTGTTTGAATGTCGTTCAGAAGATTAACCAATGGCACACTCGTAAAGTTCCTGCCTCGAAGGGGAGGGTGCTTCTCCCATAAGACTGGTTTCACACGAGGCAATTTTGTGCCAGTAATTCGTTTTCTGTAACCATTCCTGTAGTGTAGAGAAAAAAGAGAATTTCTTTCACATGTGGACTCTATTACATCTGGAGGTCATCGCATCTCTCTCATAAAGACAATTCCTTTTTTTTCTTTTATAAAACATTTATTTCGAGACAAGACGAACATTTAAAAATACGAAAAACGTATATGATTTAAATTTAGGTTGTATTATTAGGGCAACTAACCCTTCAATTACAGATTACAACTGAACAAAACGGTAGCTACCTACCACTGAGCTCTTACACATAACAAAAACAAAAGTCGGGCATTACAGAGCAGTGCCCTCTAGTCGACGCTTTTCAACAGACACAAAGTTGACTGAAAAATGATTGCCGGACTCGCCGGTGCAATGATTAAAGCTGAAAAGCAAATAAAAACCTTTCTCCATTTTCAATACACGTGTGAAGAGCGTAGCTTCCACAATATCCTTTAAGTTGAATCAGCTAGTGGGAAGGAGAACGTGGTTTTCGAGTGCTTGAGGGACTGACAGTTGACTACGTGTGAAGGGACCCAGGCGATTTCTATTCAATCAGCTAGTAGAACTTGGTTTTCGAGTGCTTGAGGGAGTGGCACAGCAGGGAGTGCCAGTTGACCACGTGTGAAGGGTCCCAGGCGATTTCTAATCAAAACTAGTTCTCGGCTGTTTGCTCTACTACAGTTAGGTGTAGCACAAATTTTGACTCGAGTGGAATGGCATAAGTCAACATTAACAGTGATAGAAATGAAAAACGCATGGTCAGAAAAAGGACTCCTTTTCATTTCAATTGTCTCAGGCACATGGACTCGCTAAAAAGTCATAGCTCGTGATAAATTGTTCAAATCAAATGTCCGAATGGCACAACGACGTCCCCTTACATATTTAGATGCTTTTATAAACTATTAATTACAAATTGTGTGTTTTACTTAAAATATCTTCAAAAATAATATTCATTTTTATATTTTTAATAAAAAATATTTCATGTAACGCTAAATGGAAAATATTAATTTAATAGTAATTCTATTCCCTTCTTAATGTATTTGAAAAACTTTTTATATATCATATAGGGATTTTGAATTATATTTTGAAATTACACATCTCATTATATACTTTTAAATTTAAATTTGCAATAATTATTTTTATTTTTATGAATTTGATAGAATTTTTTATTTATTTACTTTTTTGTTGGCTATTTTTGTGTTATGAAATAATTTTCTGGGTCTTTTTAAATGATAGAATCATAGTTAAATATTTAAAAATAGTATAAACAATTTCTCTACTTTTTCAATTATTTGAAATATTTACCTGCGATATATGTACACATTTCACGTTATAAATGATGGCATTGAACTCTGATTACTTTACGCAAAATTTGGTTTTCTTTCTAAAAAAAATAGATATTTCACTGTATAGTAATGATATGTTGTAAGGATTAATCCAGCTGTGTTAATGAGATTTCAAAGTTTACAGAGTTGAATCCTGTAACCTCAAATGTTTTTCTTACCTAGAATTGCGTTTATGTGCGGTTGCCTTTCCAAGAACACATAGTTGAAAGCCTAATTTGTGGCATTGACTCTATTGTTTTGAAATGAGTTGATTTTTATATTTTACTTTAACAAGCTTAAGAAAACTGCGTTGAATCGAAAAGGATTTTTTTTGTCGTAATTTTTGTTAAAAACGAAAGGAAGAAGCCGATCTATTAATTTTTATTATTGTATTGATAAAAATTATCATTACCGCACTGATGCAAACAAATTTTATTGCATTGATTTAATTTATTAATTACAATAAATTCAATTATATAATAAATTTTTTGCAATATACTAAAATAATTCTTTTTGCTCCTTAAAAAGGGAAAAATTGTTGCGAATAATTCTATTTTCATGATACATCTACGAGGGTCATTCCATTCGTGCACTTGTCAATAAAAATAAACACAGGAAAATGAGGTCAAAAACTTTATTATATTTCATTCCTTACAGCTTAAGAAATATTTCTTGTATATTGCTTTGTTTAAACACATGTTGCAGCAGTCTACAAGTTTTGCTATGGACTAAATACAGATCAGCCGCCTGTAATGACATGGTTTAATATAGAAATGACTGAAACATGTGTAAATTCCAGAGACAAAATTGAAGTGCCGTTCTTAAGGTATCCGACTTCGTTCAAAACCGTGATTTTGCAAAAGCGTATAAATGGATGATATTTATGATATTTAGTGACACTTAGATTAGAAAATGTATATAAAATTGTTTTAAGTATAGTATTACAATAAAAAATTATTTAAGTACAATATTTTGACAAAAAATGAACATAGAACGACCAATTTTCAAAATATTCTCCTTTTGTGAAAAATTCTTTTATTATAATAATATTTTGCCTGTATATAGCTCAAACCTCTCTACAGAGGCTCAACTAGAATTTTTGAAATATATAAACTTAGAAGTGGGTTGATCCATGTTTTACGACAACAGATGGGAGCAATTTTAAGAAAAAAAAACGCCGATAATTATTTCAATTGGTGGTAATTCTGAAAATAATGTGAATTTTTCAAAAATCGTAGTTCAGACTCTCTGGAGAAGTCTTTACTTTATATAAGCGCGCGCGCGCGAAATATTATTA
>BMAV01012079.1:111419-123627 GCA_019973955.1 Trichonephila inaurata madagascariensis
TATACATGTATTCTAATCTAAGTGACACTAAATATCATGAAATCTATCCATTTAGGCGCTTTTTTAAAATCACAGTTCCGAACGTAGTCGGATACTTTAATGAATTCTTGCGTCAATTGCTCGACTTTATCGTCCATGATTATGAAGGATCGACCTTCTTGCTGTTCACCATGGTCATTGTCCAGCCATACTTGGATTATCGCACCCGATTACACATTTTACAGATTCTTATTGCTTTGAAGCTGGATAACTCACATATCTGACGGAAAATTGTTGACGGCTGAAGTATTTTTTGTCGTCAAGATCTGAATCACAGACCGTATTTCACAGTTCAGTCATCTGAAACGTTGTAATCCATGCTTAATCCGACCTTATAAACTGCCGCTGAGATTTCAAGTTTCGTTTGATTATAAAAAAGACATACCTTAAACTCCGACGCGCGTGCACATTTTACAAGTACGTGAAATGTTTGTTACAGTTAGTTGAACCTTACTCTAGAGTAGTCCTCATATTTTTCGCGTTGAAATAAAAAATTGAAGAATTCGATTGTAATATATTGCGAATTATATTTTTAATATATGGTTTTAAAGTTACTGTTCATTACTCCGCTAATGAAAAACGATGCAGTCTTTTGTTTTATTTTTGTTACCAGAGATTCTGTAAGTTTTGTAAAGTAAACAAGATTTTTGTAGGGTGTATAAAAAAACACATGGAGAACGTTGGACATTTGGTAATCTTACTGTTCATTACTTAAACTGGGTATACCTATTGTATGAGCATTGTGACAGAATCTAGGGTTCGTAAAAATATTTACATGATATGACTGTTCATTAAAAGTAACAGAAAAACACAAATATAATTAAAACACATGCAGTTGTGTGATTGGTTATGCTTTACTATTTATGTGTTGCACGCCATCTGTGAATCAACTCTGATCTTTAAGAGAATTTAAGTTTTAAACTATTTTTTTCCCTCGTCTTTTCTTTCTTCCTTGGTGACATGGCAACTTAACATTTACTTGCAATGCTTTAATTGGTAAAAAAAATTAGCATGACAAAGAGAATCTGGTTTGTGAAGGTATAACAGAGCAAAGTTCTTATTCTAAAATTCTATTTCATTTTTTTACTTCGTCTGTCATTTTGAATCTAATTTCAGCGAAGTGTTTCGAAGCGTATAACCTTTTTTTTTTTTTTTAAAAAGAAAATATAAAAATAGTTATTTTATCTTCTGTAAAAGAGACAAATAGCAAATGCCGAATACAAAAGTTACGAAAAAGTAACCAGCCGATATCCCTAAATTCCCATTATAACAAAAGAGGATTTCGTATATTTTTTTGTTATCATTCTCGCGTGAAAATATTCAAAGAGAACGTGCGACGTTTTATCTTATCTACCTTGCATTCCAACAAGCCTCCTTTGCTGAGTCAACATCACTTTTATCTTTTAAGAATGGATCAGAGTCCAAATTTGGATCGACTATTTTTCTAAGTCATTGAAAATTTTATCATTGTCACTTTTTTTTGTTGTTGTTACAATGAATGATTAAGAAGGTATTCTGAGTCAACACTTCATGAGACTTGAAAGCGCGTGCACGTATACGAGCTCAGTTTACTGAAATTCAAATTTAGCTTCATATTTGAAGAAATACCATACCAGCAAATTATTCTAACATGGTTTGAAAACTTTTGTACTTTTGGTAAGGTACTTCTTTGTACTTATGGTGCAAACATTCTGCCCCCCCCCCCACATCTAATCCAACGCTTATTGCAGGATTAAACTCTACTAAAGGCCGTATCACACGTACACGTTTCAAGCAATTTTTCGTTCAATTCGTGCAATTTTTACTCAGTTGCCTTAGCAACCGCTTTAGAACAATTTTTTGCTAGCGAGCTCAAAAAGTTGTTCCAAATAAAATTGCTTGAAATTCCAGCCAATGGGGTTCTTCGGCGCCCTACGTCATAAACAAGATGGCGGCTCCGGTTTTGTCTAACACTTCAGATATGCCGTATAATATTTTAATGGTGTATAATATTTTAACGGCGTATAATATTTTAAATAGAATGGTACTCTATTTTTAGTTTACACCCATCAGCAATTGCGCAAGCGAAATGAAAGAAATAATTTTGGATGTTCATTTTACGAAGCAGAAAAATCGGCGAGTAATTTTTCAATGTGGAGATAAGAGTGCGGTTGACGTCAGAGCGTGTCGTTTTGTTTACGGCAACCCTTCCCCCTCAGATTCGACCAAAAATTGGACGAAAAAATTGCATGAAAAATATACGTGTGATACGGCCTTAAATCTGTTCGCGAGTTGCTATGGTTTAAATTCACGTGACGTTATATTCACCTGATTAACTGTTCATAATCTGCCATTAGAAATAAAAATAGAATAAAAAAAATATATTCATATGATAACTATAATCATGTGTTTTCAGACAATCGAATCATTCGCTTCGCTGTTGCCAACTTTTGCTTTTTACAAAAACTTTTTTTAAAGGTATCTGTCTGTCAATAATAACGCGCATAGGTAGGCAAAATGCTCTTGATTTAAAAGTACACGTATATTCGTAATATTCGAATTTGTTTCTTTAATTTTGAAAAACCCTTTGAAGAGTCTTAATACTTGAACCGTTATTATATTATCAATTTCGAAACTGTATCTAAGTTGTACTACAAATACAGCAATAAATACAAATCTAATCTCAGTTTTGAACTCAAACGTGATTGCAATAATCATATGACCATAAGAATTCAGTTCCCTGGTTTCTGAGAAGTCAGCGTTTTGTATAAGGAACATTTTTTTTTTGGATTAATCTGTTCTAAAAACAGTTGATTTCTAACACAAGTCAACGTATTATGCAGTGTGTATCTTCATGGTATTTATATAAATCTGTGTGGATGATGTTTTATAAATTTTAGCTTATTTTTTAATATTTAATTGATTTTTGTTACATTTAAGATTTTTGGTTATTGCTTTGCTAATTTAAGAGTTTGATAATGGAGAACATTTTTAAAATACAGGGCTAAGGTGTCCTTCGTATATCTATAACATGAGCGAAATAAACGTTAAAAACGTTCGGTCAAAAATACAGGGAGAATGGAGGTGTTTGAACGGTGTCTCTTTTCCTCCAGATCTCTACTTTTTGAACGTAAGGTTCCATTAACGCACCATTAGTAGAAATTCATCGTTTAAATTTACTCTATAACGCAAATTTAATACTTCCCCTGAGAAAGTTTTTTAGTTTTGAAACAATCCAGAATTTAATTGCTCTAGCCTGTTCACTGAACTCTTGCTTGTGGTGATTGGATATAATTTATAAAATCCTTTAAGAAAACGTTGGAGATAAGCCATACTTTTCATGGAAGAGTCTTGAAATTTTCTTTCTTTCTGTATTAATATTAAAGCAGGGAACTTCATAATGTTTTTTGAATGATTCAAATACCCCCGTTTCATGGTTATTGCCACCCATCCTAAGCTATCATTACATCTATTCATTCTCTCTTGTTACTTATTCAATTGAAATCTTTTTTAAAAAGAGACTTTTCTATAACTATTTAATTTTTTCTATAATGCCGATCCATTGTCACCAGAGACGTGGGTGGAATCTGTCCAGAAAGCGTGGGTGTGGCTTGCACCACACGAATTTCCCATCAGTCCGGCACAGTAGCCATGGAATGTCGGCTGATCGCCCTACAGACCGAGAAATACTTTTCACGGATGAGAACCAACACATTTTTCCCGCGATGTCTGTTAGTTCCGCCAAACTGAGGATCGTCCTATGGATCGGCTATCCTTTTCAGTCACTTTCTCTGTGTGTTAGTGCGTCGGCCGTTCTCACTCAACGAACCTGAAATCCTAACCAATCCCTCATTCGAATCACGTGCACCCGCCCTCTGCGAGCGTCGCACCCGATGCCAAATTCACTTTCGAAACTGATGACGAGTGGAGTCGAGTTGTAAGAAATGGCTCGCGATCTTATTTCGGTAGAGATGAAAGGATTTCTTTAGAGAAGGTTCACAGTGGTGGCCCGGACTTTCAACTCGGAGAGTTAAAATTGGGGATTAAGGCGGTGGATGGAATGTTTTTCGAAGCGAAGCGAATTCACACTAAAATGAAATCGTTTGATAAATAGCTGAATTGGATTAAATCATTTTTCTTTCTTTTGTTTTAATTTTTGTATTTTGGAGTACCTGCAATGGTCTACGTAAATTCTCTTTCTTGGTTAGTAAAGCAAATAATCGTTTCCATCGAAGAAAAAGAAAGGGGGAATTTTTTTTTTTTATTTATTTATTGCTAAGTTATTTAATACTACAAATATATGAATAGTCTTTGTTATACATCCTGCCTTTGAAGTTGCTAAATTTTTCTCTATGCTCCATATATCATGATGGACTTAATTAAGCCTTATCCCTTTTAAGGGATCTTCAGAATACATTCATTCCGCCCATTTTGTACATATACTTCATTATTCACTCCGATTTATGTATGACATTTGCCAAAAGCCAAATATTTGATCAAAATTCATTATAACAAGTAAGATAAAAAGAAATTTAAGTCAATTACTTCTTAGGTCAACAAAGAAAATCTTTATTTTATTTATTTTTTTTCAAATAATTACAATCAATATAAATATGTATATACATATGACAGAATGAGACAATATCAAGTGGCAGTTAGTTTTTATTAATTATCATTAAAGTATCGTATTGCCACCCAAAACAATCGTGTATAGAAAATTTTAGCTCAAATGGGCCCTTTAAAATGTGAGGGGAAAAAAACCTTTTAAAGTTTTAACGCAAGCCGCCAAAAATGATACCAACTTGGCTGTATCAGTAATTCTTTAAATAATTAGTCTTAATAAATTAATTTTTATTAATTATAATTAAATTACCGTATGTCATCCAAAATAATTATGTATATAAAATTTCAGCTCAATTGAGGGCTTTAAAATGTATTTCTTTTTAATGATTGAAAATTTGAACAAGATATATTTCGGGAGATTGTGTGAACTAATAGTAGAAATTGAAAAAACCCTACGATTTAAGCAAAGAGTTCTCAAAATAGAAAAGTCTGCTAAAAACTTATATTCGAGTGGTACTTGTTAAATATTGTTCACGATTTAAAAAACAAACTTGTAGAGAGAATTTTTTTATAATGTACAAAAAATTCATCTTTACTTGTATATAGAAACTCATATTTAAAACTAAACATTCGATGAAGTTTATCGAAAGGTTGACGATATGCTTGTTTAGCAAAAATCAGAACTATTAATTTAATTTTTCATTATTTTTGTCGTAGCTTGCATCTATAAATGGATTTTAAAATTCATAATGATTTTGTTCATATTTACATTTTTTTTTTTGATTACCTACAAAGAACCAAGTTAAAAATACATTTGCATATTAGCAATCCATAATCCAAACCTTTCCCATCTTTTTCAATTAATTCAAGTATAAGCGAATTATAGTGAAGTCAAAATTTTGTTTTCCAAACTGTATTAGTATTATATTTATTTTTGATATAAATTTTTTAAATCATATACCTATGAATGGCATTGATTTGTAATATATTGATAAATGAGTTTAAAAATTGTAAACATATAATTTAGAAAATGTACGTATTTGCCGTCAAAATAGAACTCAAATTAAGAATGTAAAATACATTGCGCAACTTATTTAAACTCGCATTTCTGTTTCTATAGATGTATACATTAGGCTTCTTTCCTTTTCTGTACTTAAGGGTTTTGAAATATGTGTTTTAAGTATGTGTGTCATTTAAAATTCATTATTTGTGTCAAAATATGTTAATGTAGCCCATTTTTAGTAAAGAGGACTACGCCGATTAAATTCACTTTTAACCCTTGTAATTTTCAAAGAAAAAGGTGATGAGTGGAATTGTACATAACATATAAGGTGAGGGCCGTAGCACTTCGCAATACAGCATCACAACCTCGTAGATAGGGTCAAAGTTGAGATTCAGGTTAATGATTGTACCTATGCTATGAGACGAGTCGTTGCATAATGTGTAAAGTATGCACTGCGTGGGTTTAAGGCATTTGTAATATTGCATTGGAAATTCCATTATTCTTTTCAGATTAGCCTTAATTTTGTATGTTTAATGTATTTTCCGGAAAGAGGTTTTTCCTTCTTTAGTAAGTTCATTGATTTACAACGATGTGTGTGTGTGTGTTTTTAAATTTTATAAGTTGGAGGCTTGTTCTTTTAATTTTGAAACTGCACGTTAAGATTCTTATTGTTGATTTTGTGCTTTTACTCAATTTAGAATAAAGATAACTGCTCATTTTTTGATGGTATTACATTTTTGTTATTTAAATAATATGATAGTCATAATGTTTGATCTGCAGATTATGATGGAAACAGTTTCTTTTTATTAAAAACAAGTAATATAAAAAATAGTTTTTAAGTCAATTCCTACTTAGATCAACAACGAAAAATTTTATTTTACTACTTTTTATTAAATAGTTACAATTAATATAAATGTGTATGTACATAGGACAGAATCACAACATTAAGTGGTAATTTGTTTTTTTTTTAATTATCATTAAAGTATCGTATGGTCCTTTTAATTTTAGTCCAACTGAATGCTTTAATACGTGAGAAAAAAACCTTTTCAAGTTTTGACACAAGTCGCCAAAAGGGTCGCTTAGTCACCAACGTGGCTGTATTTGTAATTCTTTAAATAATTAGTTTTAATCAATTAATTTTTATTAATTATAATTAAATTATTGTATTGTCATCCAAAATGATCCTGTATATAAAATTTCAGCTCAATTCAGCGCTTTAAAATGTATTTTATTAACGATTAAAAATTCCGCCAAGATAAATAAATAAATATACAAATATATAAATAAATAAATATATAGACAGTGCGAGTTAATAGTAGGAATTGAAAAAAAAAAGAAAAAAAGATGATGGTAATTTTTTTTATTTTTCAAAAAGGACGATTATTTTTCTCAGCAAGACTTGATTCTTTTGTAATATGTTTTCCAGTATATAGATGTCAAGGAAAAGCGAATGATTCTGTGGAATTCAAAAGAAAATTTTAAACTATAACAGGTGAAATAGTAAAAATAATAAATAATTATTCGATTTATATGTGAAACACTATATCGAAAATATTAATAATTGGAGGAAATATTGGGGAATTGATACGTTTTTTTAAAACAAAATACGGAGTAATAATCAGTAAAGTCATATTTACTAATAAAGTCATATTTTAGTATATGCTAATACATCTTTTTTTTTAACTGCTATTTTCCTAAATTTCAAATTTCTACATTTTTTTAGGAACCAAATTTATAGGTACTTATATTTAATACCATAAACCGAAAAATATATGGTTCAATGTTTAATTAAAATGTTTTTAATTTTATTTATAACTTTCTTCTAACTATTACAACGTTAATTTTAATGATCAATAGTCTACAGGTAACGTAGAATAGAAAATTACTTCAATATACTTGTGTATTAATGATATTATTAAGGGCTTCACGGATTCATAGCTTACGAATTTACCAATTATAATTCATATTTTCAAAAAAAGTACCATAAAATATTAATGCAGATATACAATGAAATATTCTCTTAAAATTAAATTATTTCTTCTTTTGAATATAATCATATTTTTATTTTATATCGATTACTTTTGTAAAAGATTTTACATAATAGCATGTTTACAAAAAGGAAATAATAATAATTAAAAGTTTTTCCTACAATTGCATTCCTTTAGATATCATCACACCATCCGGTAGATATCCATTGTTCTGTAAACTTCTAATAGGTTTTTCAAAATACTGGTTATATTTTTAGGAAGTTGTGTAGTACGTATAATTATCTGAGAAAAGTTTGAACTCCTGTTATTAAACATCCTCTTTAGGTTTAATATTAATAGTCTATTAATGATTTAGTTGTTTTTTAAAAGTTTAGAATGATGACAATATTGCATTATTTTAAGTATCATGAATCTTAACTTTTAGCAGAAGTAGCTGTAAGTAAAACTATATTTTTTGGTTGTCAATTTTACTGGATCTTTAACGCTGTCATAAAAATAACCCGTTCTTTCTATTGTTCGTAACTTAAGTGACCAATTGTTTAGAACTTTTCCTGTTTTTTTTTTATCTTTTATTTCTAAATGCTTCACTCACTAGGTTAGAGGTAAATCATAACTGAAAATAAAATATCCTTTATCATGCATCTGCAATCAAACTTTACCGTGTTTGCAGTTCCAATAGTTGCGTTTTGTCATTTAATGCTCATTTATAGGATTTAATCTATTTATCGAAGAATCGTATTTACGAGAAATTCTAAAGAACAATGGTAGTTTATTTAGCGATAGACATCGCCCCCCCCCTCAGTATGTATTTTAAAATTTATTTGAGGTTATTTCACTTCAAGAGCGGTTTAGTTTTTGTTGTATTGTCTTTAATTTTGAAATTGTGACTCAGAAAAAAAAAATTTACTGTCGTCTTTCCTTTGCCTACAATTCTTGACAATTCTGTGACCTTTTTGTAAATCGTTGAGTATCCTGGCAGAGATAATTTTAGTCGTTATTCTTTTAAGTACTTAATCTCTAGTAAGCGTTTTTCGAGCATCCATTTTGCAATTTGTTCCCATTCAGCCATGAAGAGTTTTTATATTTATTTTGTTATGGGGAACTTTAAAATGATATTTTTGATGGTTTTTGAAATTGTATTATTCTTGTATGCACCAAAGATAAAAGGATTTTAATACTTTGATATCTAGTATAGATCTTTTGCATGTATATAAATGTATTCTAAATATTGATGACTGTGAATCAAGCGATATATGAGAGCGTTGAACCGCGAATTTTAATCTTAATCGTATAAAAAGCTTTAGTGTGTCTGCGTTTAAAAGTTTGTGGAATTAAAAAAATTAATTAAAATTTTCAATTATTTATTGGGGGAAAAACAATATCAGACAATGAAAATCAGGTTAAAACATTTTTTTAAAGTTCATTAAAAAAATAGTATTACATTTATTTTTTACTGCAAACGATAATTGAAATGATACGAATAGATTTGAATGATCAATTTACTCTGTGCGAGAAGAAATCAGTTTTGTCTCAAATCAGACAAAATAAAAAGTTCCTTTTATTAGGTATTTCGTGTTGTAATTTTTGATGAATGAAATTGAATTGTGTTAACTTTTGTAACGCTTTCATGTATGGCAATAAAAATATTTAAAAATATAATGATTATTAAAATTAAAGTTAAATTAGCAAATTTATTTTACTTCAAATATCTTAAGGGTTACAGAGATTAAATAACAATTACAATTTCATGTTCTATGTTAATTCATATTTTTTACTGCATTAATGTTCTTTAGACAATGGAACGTGATACCGTAGCACAAAGAAAACTTTAAGCTTTGATTTTAAAAAAAAAATAATTCCATTTTTGATCATTTAAGGATATTTTTGTGTCATACAACTTTAATCAAGAAGGCTTATGTGTGCAATGTTGCCTATCTACAAAATTCAAGAATGTTCCATTATATTCTGCATTATTCATTTCCTTCTAATACGCCTTAAAATAAATTTTATGGAATTTTCTTTGGAAGGATAATGTCGAAAGTTAAGTAAATGTAATTTTTTATTGAAATTTATTCCATTCAAACTAGCATCATGTCTCAAATTAAATCACAAGTAATTTTACTGTTTGGTCATAACTGTTTTAAATATGAACATACGGCATTTTACTACAATATGTTTTGAATTAAAGGAAATACCGGCATGCATAATGATAAAACAATGAAAAAAACGCAGAGCTTTGGTTATTTAATAATTGAAACCTCTCTCTAGCAATTTTTGCTTTCACTATGCTTGTGTTACAAAATATTGATAAGATAGTACTTTTCCTGTTCAGTCCGTATACTCGTAGTGTATTTTGCCTTATATTAATACACGGATTATTGTAATTCAGTTGTGTGAATTAATAATATAAAGTGTTCTGTATTCGTCTTTCTGTGTATTCTCTCTGAACTAGAAATGTTTGAATCTTATAATTTGAATTTTTCACAAAATTATTAAGACAAAAACTAAGACTGTTATTAGGTAGCACTTCGAAAATATTTTGAGCATTTTTGTGTTTCTTTTCCGAAACCATTCATCATTTTAATCATTTATTTTTTTTATGTAGATTGCAATTAGATGTCTGCTGTGCATTTCTAATAATAAATAAACTTTTTTTGGGCTAATATGATTAGATAACCGCAAGCAAATATCTCAAATGGTCTCAATCCTAGCTCAACTGAATATTTTTTTAATGACTCTCTTTTTTAAAAAAATATGTATACATCAAATGATGAAATCTAGTTTCAGACATGAGACATCATAGAATTAACAAACCATTAAACTACATCCCTTGCCAAAACACCATCTCGTTATCGTTTGTTATAAATATTCGAATGTTGACAGACTGGATTCTATCATTGGAATTTTTTATTTCTATGCTTTTCTATACCCTCCAGTGCACTCTTAGCATTTCCACTGCCTAACTAAGTCACCAGAACTGCGTGAGGCCCGTGAGACCTGATTTCAATTCGGAAAGAAAAAAATAAAGTTTCTCAAGTCAGGCGATCCATTTCAATGAACATTCCAAGCGTGGGGAGTCCCAAGGTTCTCATCACTGGGGGTCATTGAGGTCTTAGGGGGTGGGTGAATGACATTCTCCAGCTGATTTCTGGTTGCTCCCCGCACCCTCCTTCACGTTATTCCAAGACGGCAATATCTTCTCTCAAGATATAAATAAAGATCCCCCCCCCCCTCTTTTTTCCAGTGGGCAGCACCCCCTCGGCCTTGGTATTAAAGGAGGGGGTGTTTCCCAGATAAACTTCCAAAGAGGGGCTGTTGAGGGAGTCACTGGGAAAAAATGGAACACACCCTTTTATTATTATTCTTCACGTAATTTTTTATCGTTGCAAAATGTTGTATGTGAACAGCATTCTGTGTTTGAAAGATTTCTTTCTCATTTTAAGATGCAAGAAATGTAATATATTCATATGTTTAGTTGCGATTTATTTACTCAGTCAGTTAAAATGCGGTGTATTTTTAGCTGTTGACTGTATGAACTAGAGCTGTTAAAAATTGTTTCCTTTTAGTATTACACAAGTAGTTCATTTATTTCCTTTGAAAAAGTCCTGAATGATTTATCCTTAGGGAATTTCTTCATGAGCGATCTCAGACATAACACTACGGTCTAGATTGGTTGCTCCATAAATATAAAGGAATATTCATTCATAAAACAAACGCATATTCATTCTTAAAATTCGAACCTGGAAGAAAAATCTATAACACTCCTTGAAATAATATTTCATTAAAATAGGATCATACAGAAAATTTTATATATAACTGTTCCTTCCTTCCACAATGGCACGAAAGCCCAGGGTGGGTCTAGGCCTTCCTAAGAATTCCATTCTAGTCTGTCCTATTTTTGATCTTGCTTTTCCAATTTCTGACATTAATAGTTTTCAGATCTTTTTCTAGGCAATCGAGAAATCCACCTGAGTCTTGGTCTTCCACTTTTTCGAGTACCATATGGTCTGGCCTCAAAAATCTTTTTCGTGACTCGATTGTCGTTCAATCTTATCATGTGTCCTGTCCGTTTTCCCCTTTGTATTGCAATCAATTTAACAATATCTGTTTCTTTAAAAAGTTTATAAATTTCTGAATTGGCTCTTTTTCAATAAAAAATCGAAACGGTTTAGTTGAGCTTTATTAATACATATAGTCATTACAAACTTCTAATGACGTTGAACCTTAACTTTAACGTCACAATTTAATGGCAACAACGATCACACCACGCGCTGCATTATTATTTTCAATTACAAGCATTAAATTTAAGAAGCTTAAGGTATCCGACTACGTTCGGAAGCATGATTTTAAAAAAGCGCATAAATGGATTGTTTTAATGCTATTTAGTGTCATTTAGATTAGAATACATGTATAAAATTGTTTTAAGGATATTTTGACAAAAAAAGAAAAAAAAATATTTAAATACAATATTTCGGCAAAAACTTAACTTAGAATAACCTTTTTTCAAAATGTTCTCCTTTTGTGAAAAGTGCTTCTATTATAATAATATTTTGCCTGTATATAGCCCAGACCTCTGTACAGAGGCTCAACTATGATTTTTCAAAAATTCACATTATTTTCAGAGTTACAACCCATT
>BMAV01012079.1:128627-144524 GCA_019973955.1 Trichonephila inaurata madagascariensis
TAACTTCTTTTGAGAATTGTAATGTAGTATGTGTGTGGTGCATGTATAATATACAAATTCTTTTACTTTTTTGACTTCATTCCGTTTTGCTAATGGTGGAATAATTATTCTTTATTCTTGTAAGCGAGTAATAAAATGCACGATTAGTAAGTATTTGTACATGTTTCAAGGTCTACTTTAACATGCAAATACAATTCAGTATCGATTTTATGTTAGTAATTTTCCTTAGTGTATTACTTTTTTTTATTTTAAAATCCTTGACAAAAAGTATAATTGAGGACAAAGTATTGGAAACCAAATGATGAATCATCTTAATTGAAGATTAGACATGTTAAACTTACTGGGAAAAAAAATTTGAAACATATCCTTGGGCATTTTTCTGAGAATCACCTTTGGTCAGCGACTCGACATGGTTTCGATTCTGCGGTCAGTATTGAAATTCCGATTATCACCTCCCCCGACGTGCAGACCGACCTATTTCCAAACATGACTAGTGATGAATTACTTTACTCCTTTAAAGCTGATTTTATTCGTCCGTCTCATAGCTTCTAGCGAAAGCGAAGGTAGTTGTTTAAGCATTTCCCCCCAACCTTTCCAACTGATTTACTGAAATAAGTGTTTCGCCAATCCTTATTTAAAGCTAAGTGCGTTATTATTAGCACTTGTCAAGTTTTGAAAGGCAGAACTCGTAATTATTCTCCCAGTTATGATGAATGTTAAGACTTTTTGCGGTTTGTTATGTTATTAAGAGCTATATAGCGATGGTAATAATAGTATAGGATAAAACTGGTTGGCTTATTTGCTGGATATGTCGTCTTTTAAAGAGGGCACCTGTTAAATGCATGTCATGGAGAAGAGTGTTTAAGAAATCGACGAGTTTTTTTTTTTTTTTTTTGATGAATGATTCGATGAAGTTTGACTTGTCGTTGCCGTTTAGTTGAGGAATCTTCCTTGTAAGTTGAAGAACTGTATTGGGTATATAATGCAGAAAGGCATTTCAGTATATATTACATTAATTAAAATAAATCAGTAGCGCACATACGAAATTTTTCAAGGGTGGTGTCCAGGGTCGCAAGTTCATCATTCTTGTATCATGCTTCTTTTGATTTTGTTGATTTTCAGAAACAGAAACAGTAAAAAACTAATTATTGAATAAATAATTAGCATTAATTAATAAAATTAATCATTAATAACAAATACTTAATTAAATTTTACGTACTATATTCTTAGAATTATAATCAATCGGAAAAATAATCAAGGGCTTTGGGAGGGGTCCGGACCCGTAGGACACCCCCCTTGTGTGCGCCAATGTAATAAATTCATTTCAAAAAGTTACCTTATTTATTACAGCTAGTGGTGTCCTCAATTTGTTTTTTCTTATTCTTGAGTACAGTCCAAGTTTTGATGACATTTGCTTAGAACAGGGGTAGCCATCCCGCGGCACGCGTGCCACAGTATGGCACGAGGGAGTTGTAGCAATGGCACGTGGGGACTTACAGAAAAATTAGAAAATTTTGAAAAGATAATAAATAACCCTTTCTTATAATTTTATTGAAGTGTGGCTGTCTCAGTCAGATTTGGATCAAAATATGTTTGTGAATAAATGTTTCCTTCTATGAACATAATAAAATAAATATCGCTCAAAACTAGCTAATGTGTGCACCTATAATAACCTAATTTTGTTAGCATCTGTAAGAGCTAATCCCAATATCGATGACTTGGTAAAAAAAAGTAGCAATTCAGAAGCCACATTAAGTAAATACTGAGTTTTTAATAAATATTTTGGATAAAATGATTCTAGTTATTCACACACACACACACACACATTTTTATTTAAAACTTAATGTAATTAATTAGCTTGTTAAAAGTTTATTAAAATAAAAACCTAAGTTTGTACTTTCGTCTTATTTATTATATTTTTAAATTTCGACTATACATAGACTTGCATTAAAAAATGTGCTATTTACGTAAAAAAATCCCATAATAAACTTGTAAGTAACATTTTTTTCACTTTTCTACATTTGTTTGTTGGAAAAGTTGGAAGTGGCTCGTTTAATTGTTTTTTTATCAAATAGTGGCACTCTTCCCCAAATGTGGTTGTCCACCCCTGGTTTAGAATGTATCCTCAAAGTTGATGCAAATTCCGTTTTAAATGGCGTCATTTATTTGTCAAATTAAGTAAATTTAATTATATATTACTTTGAAATAATTGAGAGCAGATTTTATACGGTAACTAATGCAGTTTTTATAATGCAGTAGTAAAGTCCATTTAATTTTTTTTATATATAGTTCCAAAACTATTGTAAAATTTATTTCGTGTCAATAGCTGATTTCTTTTCTATTAATTTGTTATCAAATTTGGAATAGTGAGTTTCAACTTCTTAACAAACAAAATTTATATATTTATTAAGAGATAAAATGTCTTGTAAAAAATGAATTTGTTGTAGTTATGTTTAGGATTAAATTATTTTTGTAAATTTTATTGAAACATTTAAAAATCAGTCTGCAGTTTGTTTATTTAACGTGGAGTAAAAATTATCCATGCAGTATTTTCCTTTATGTGGGAGTTGGCGAACATGTGCTAAAATTAAAATTTCGCAACTTCGTGTGCTCATTTTGCACATGATAGCTGCTCCACAATAGGTATTGGTAATCTCGCTGGCATTATTCAGGAGAGTCTAGTGATATCTAGGAAAATTCGTTTACACGATTCGTTAAACTAGTAAGCGTTTGGTTGGATGGAAATTGGGTTTTCACCAGCTGATGCTGCTAGACGTCTCAGTGGCCCCGGTGGGATGCAACAATTGTAAGATCAATTTAAATCAGAAGATTCTGTGTCTAGAATACATGTTCGAGGTCAATCTTGAGTTTTATCTACAGAAGACCGTTTTTTTGCTCTTATCTGGTCGAAAGGGGGAGAAGCACTACTTTGCCTTAGCTCGTTGAGGACCATTTTGTCGCTACTTCAGTGCAAATACACCTTTACAGTACACGTCCCTATACAAGACGACTTGTATGGTGCCCCCTGAACCATCGACAGAGATGTGCCCCTCTCCATTGGGCAAGGAAACACATTTTGTGGATCAGATAGCATTAGACAATTGTATTGTTGAAGAGACAGATTCACACTTAAGATTAATGTAGGGCTTTTGCGGATCTGGATGGATCAATGCATCAGATGCAACCAATCCAACAATGTTGAAAAACGCAACTACACAGATGTTGGGATCAGGGTTTGGGAAGATATCACTTTCAGTGATCATTCTGATCTGCATGTGCTCTATTGAGGAACTCTGTGATTTGTATGGGATATTTGGAAGAGATTCTTGATCGATATATCCGGCCATATATATACCACTGCACAATCGGTAATGAATTCTTTCTTATGGGTAATAATGTGTCAGCTCACCAAGATAGGCTTGCTGAGGACTATTTTGAAGGATCACGGTTTGTAGCAAATAAAATGGGCCAGCTCAATATCCAGATCTGAATCCGATTTGGGGCCATCAAGTCCTCCTCTAAGATAGTTAGTTGCATGAGTTGAAACAAAGGCTACTCCATGTCTGATCTTCGCTTCCCATTTCGGTGACCGGCAGCATGGAAGGCCGGTGCCGCCAAAACATTGCACTGAGGGGTGGATACATTTTTGTAATGTTTCAATCGCATTTTCCTCATAAAACTGTGATGTATTCCTTTCTCCAAAAAGGAACTTTTCTGTGTTAAACTTAGGCATATTTATGTGTCGCATTCAATATAAAAAACTGCACATTTCCTCCAAATTCCTGCGTTTATTCATTTTCAAAGTATACACAAGAAGGTCTTTTTTTAACTTTTGAAGGGAAAAATGTGTGTGTGTGTGTATGTTATTATTCTATTTTTATATATAAAAGCCAAAACAATCTTGGGGAAGGAGATACAACTTTTGTTAGGCATATTGAAATAACATGTGTGAAGACGAAATTAAAAGACTACTGGTTTTTTAAAAATACGTTATTTTTCTGCCATATTATTTGCTTTGATTCAAAAGCAGTTTTTTTTTGGAACATTTATACGAATATTTATAAACATATTTTCTCCCAACATACATATTTCTAAAATATTTGTTGTGTCTATGAATATTGTATGTTTATGAAAATGGGGAGAAAAAACTTCATATTGTATGCAATGTATATTTACATATGTATAATTTTATACCTTAGGAAATTTCGGAACCACTATAGTCTACGAGACCAGAGATAATAAATACTATTTACTTTTTTAAAATACATATTTCAACTCAAAGGCGAAAGCGAACCCAATGCTTAATTTGATAGTAAAAAAATCGAGTCGAAATGAACAAGTGAAAGAAAGTCACGAGAAAGAAAAACAGACGTCTCTTTCTGAAAACCATCATTATCCTATACGATTATAAGAAACGAGTTTCTTGAAAAGAGGGTTGAAATGAATAGCTTTCTTCCGTGCAGTATTATTCCCATTTTATTATATGAGTTTCGTTTTCTTTTTACTTTTCACATTGGATTGAAGACCATAAACGATTCAATTTATTCGAAGAAATTGAATCTACTACTCTGCGAATATTTCAAGCTTTCACGAATACAAGTGCAGAGTTGTGTTGAGTTTTGCTGGTGTTATTCTTGAGCAATTTTTATTTTTATAAATGCATTTTGTATGGTAAATAATTGTTGATATTAGCCACAAATAAAATGGCGGAATTTCTTATTGATTTTTAAAAGAGTGTTTCCTTTAATTCACGAAATGCTTTGTGAACTATTTGTTTTGTCTTATTTTTGCTGTTTTGGAATGTTAGATTATCATATAATTAGGGCCAAGAATATAAATGACTTCTAAAGTCGACTTTGGAATATTTTTAAGGTGTTAGGTAAAACTACTAAAAATATCTTAAAATGAAGGGAGGGGAGAACTTCTTGTAAAATTGTGTACTACTAGTAAGCTACAGTAAATTATAAAAATTTCTAATTATGGAAATGTGGGAACAACCTCGATTATGAAACTGAGAAAATGTCGAAGGAATTTGAAAGATTTCTAATTCTGTTGTATTCGGGAGCCAATAAACATTTTAAATATTAAAAAAAAAATGTTCCATAAAAAGTTCTATTATTTTTTATAAACGAACAAAAACGAGAAAAGACAAAAGGGAAAAAATACATTTGTTTTAATTCGAGAAACTTGGTTCAAATTTTCCTTCTAGTAGAAATGATTGCAATTTATCTATTAAACAATAGTACTTATTCAGAATATAAACAATCCTTTTTTTTTATTTAAATGTTTTTGTAAACATAAGTTCTACAATCCAACCGCGTTTTCTATGTACTAAAACCAATACTTTTTAAGAAGCAGTTATTTTTTTTTTCTTCTCAAAAATTCTTCAGTCTCAAAATAAAATTTTAAATCAATTTGTTTTATAATATTCCTTTAGATTTTAAATTCAAACATTATCAAGTCTGAATGGTATTAAAATAAAAATTTAAATTCTCATGGCTTGATGAGAAGAATGCAAAGAAGAAGCCACATTAAAAACAATTTAAATAAGAGATGTTGGTTTTAAGACAATCTCACAAACTAAAATTATTTAATGTAGCACTTGTTTTGATAAATTTTAAAATAAGTTTAACGGATATTGCAATTTTATTTGCCTCGAATGTAATATAATCCTATCAGGAATTCTCTGCCTCATTGCTAGTTTGACATTTTGAGGGCCCAATCGACGCATGCGCATAAACTGCGAGTCGCTGAATTCACTGTCAAGGTTACAAACGGTAAAGTACAACCGACCGACCTGCCTGCTCTCTTATTTATTCCAGGTTTTTCGGATCTTAATCAGCATGTTTTTTCAAGATTTTTGTTACAGAAAAAGTGAAGTTGCAAGTGAAGTTTATTCTCAAAATTATGCTTTTTAACGTAGCAAAAGATTTTCTTTCTCAACTTTTGAATTCTATTTATCGTTTTTTTTTGGGGGGGGGGGGGTTGGAGTGTGGCCTTTCCTCCCTTTTTTATAGCTTATATATACTTGTTAAATTTAAAAAAAGAGCTTACAATCTAAAAAATCTTATTTGATTTTCTAAAATAAAAATAAAAAATTAAATTTAAATTCATATTTAAAAACGCTCGCTTTGAAAATAAATTTTATTTTATAGAAATTTCCAAAAAAGGGAAAAAATGTTTCTGGGGAAAGGTTTAAAATAAATAATGCTGCTTCTTATAAATAGTTAACAGGGTTATAAATTACTTAGATGTGCTTTAGTTTATAAATTTTTGAAAATGAAAGAATTTATGTTAATTCTATGAGACCAAGAAGATAGAACATATCGATTTCCAAAAATGTTTTCCTCCATTTTCTTCGAAATATAACTGTTATACTAAACTAATTACAAAATTTAAAATAAATCTTAAAAAATAGTAATAAAATCTATCTATTAGCTTTGGATTACATTAAAATAGAAATATTTAAGAGTTTATATACATCACACAGAAAATGAAAAAAATCTTATTTATAAATAAATGCTTTAAAGATATGTTTTTTAAAATAATTCACATAGAATACTTTTTTCCCTTGCTGATAGCATTCCTTTTGTAAAAATCACGTAGAAAAAAATCCACTTGTCTGAATTATAACTTTTTTCCGGCATATATAAATATTTATGAAAATTTGTAATTATCCAAAACTGTTGTATCACAACAAATATTTTCCTTCATTATATGCAATTTTAAAATAATATTTTTTTTCGAGTGTTTTAACTTTGAATTACTGTTTAACGCACATGTATCTGTGTTATATCCAAAACAACTGCGCATGCATTTTTTTTTTTTTTGTTAGCCGAAGAATCAAGTTCATTCTAGCCGAGATGACACATTTTACTAGGGGAAGTGCCCTTGTCGAGTGAAAATACGAGTGAAGGCCATTTTTTTATCCACTCTCTATATAAAGCGTTAGTAGAAAAAAAAAGGAAAGTAAAAAAATAGAAGCACAAAATCTGAAACAGAACTAAAAGGCGCACGTGCAGTCGGGGTCGCGCCCCCTTCTAGTCACGTGATGGCGAGAGTCATGGAATGTCATGACGTCACTCCACTCATTGGATTAGGGAACATACCATCTTCCCCTCTTCACTTCATTTGCTCTTTTCGCATTTTGCTGAATTTTCTCTTGGCTTTCTCCCCTCATTTTTGTTTAACTTTCTCAGGAATTTTTTTTGTCGTGTTTTTTTTTAAAAATATTTTTCTTCTTAAATAAATTATATTTTCTAAGCGGATTCCACATTGTCATGCATTATTTATTCCTTTTAATTACATTAGCATCTCTTTAAATGTCAAAAAATAAAGCTATCGTGTAATTTCAAATGAATAAAAAATGAAGGTGTTATTTTTCAATTTCAGTGCTTCACTATTACGTAAATGTACTAAACTTAATTTTTTTCTAAATATTTTTAAAAACATTCTTCGTCAATGATGCATGTCTTAATCTACGTTTTTTATGTCTCAACAGTCTTCACTGCACTTGCTTATAACCTTAGTAAAATTTCCTTACAACCTAATTGGTTAAAGACATGATTTCACTTATCACGTGATTGTGACGCCACAAGATAAATGCATTCACGTGTTCCCAGTTTATTAATTCATACTCTTCACTATATATTGCCAACTTTTGCTGTTCACAGAAACTTCGCTTAAAAAGTACAAATTGGTACTAATAATAAAGTTAAACAAAATGCGCTTGATTTAAACATACTCGAATGATATTTATTTATATTTTTGTTATACATTGACATTGTATTAAGATTTTACAAGTTTGCCAGCTAGGAATTCTACGGAAACACGTGATTACATTTATCATGTGACCAACATAAATTTAGTTTCTTCAGTTTTTAAGAGTTCCGCATACTATGTAATATAATATGACCCAACATATATAATTGGCATTATTTTACAAAGAATTTTTGAATAATATTGTGATTTTACACAGAACATTTGTTTACCTTTCATTTTTGTTATATTTATTTAATCATTAATTTCATCCTTTTTAGTTTGCTTTTTTATTCTGTTTTTCTAATTTAAAATAACTCTGAAAATTAATTTGTTTTGATGTAACGTTCTTTCATTTATAGTTTGATATATTTTTCTTTTGAAGTAAAAGCAGTTAAATACAGTTAAAGTTTTATTTTGTCTCAAGTATTTTTTTTAATACCATCTACGTATGTGCACGCTTTATATAAAATTAATAAAAATTACAGCAAGGAAATTTTTTTTCTCTGATCTAGATCTCGTGTTATCTAAGACGCATAAAAGACAAATAATTTTAAACTTAAAGGTTTTAAAATTTAAGGTTTTTAGAATGAAAGGATTTTTAAGTTTAAATTTTAGTAAACAGATTATATATATTTTGTAGTTATAAATTTATTCGATTACTAACATAGTGAATACAAATGCTAGAATATGTTTTTAATGATAATTTATTTTTTTTTTCAAGAAACATACATGCAATTTTAAAAGAAGGTATGCATACCTGTACAAGAAAATATGCCACTTAGGAAGTATATATTCGTGGTTTGTAAGAATTAAATTCTTACGATTAAATTCTAAAAAGGGAATTCAAAATTGAATAAAACGTACAATCGAATTTATTTTTCTCGCTCTGAATTAATCATGGCAACCCAGTACAGTTACGTTTCCGTTGCAAGATTACTATATTATCGACCTCGGAAAATAATTTTCGCTGAGTCCGCCGTTTCAGACAACTAGTAATTGGAAAAATCGTTTGAGCCAAAAATATACCAAGAAAGCCAAATTCTGAAAAAAAGAAAAGGGGAAAAAAAAAAAAAAAACAGTGGCTATCTCACACACACCTGTTATAAATTTCTCATTAATTGGATTACATGTTTTAGTTTTTTCTTAAATTCTTTATTTCGTATTAATTATAATACAGCAGTCGAATGATGAAATATTTTTTTAGTTTTTGTACGAATTTATTTTTAACTCAATACGAATATTATGATATAAACTTATCACATTTAAAACTTTTTTTTTGAAAACTAAGTTTATTTATAGTATACACAAGCATTTAAAAGTTGTAAGGTACAATTTATTAGTAGTTCTTAAACAATATCCCCTTGTCGGATAATATATTAAAAAAGTTTAGGTCAACTGTTCAAAACTCGAATTTCACATGAATCAAATAAATTATAACGAATGGAACATTAATTCTATTTTATACTGTGTTTTTTATTTTTATTATTGATTATTTCAAAAATGAGTAATTTGTAGTCGATACTTAGTTAATTTCGATTATTTATGTGCCCTAATTTTATTAATTTAATACTGTCTTATAATTGATATTTCGTGACACATTTGCTTCGAGCTAAGCCTACTTTTCAACCTTCAGACCAGTAAACAGCATGACGTAAAGACGATTACTCTAAATTAATTACTTATAATTGATGTTTCCGTTATTAATACTTATCATGCATATGCAAGACGTGCCTTTTTGTTGACCTAAATTTACCGCAGGCAAAATATTGCTTCACCTGAAGATCAAAGGTTCTTCATTTAAAATAAAATGATAGAAGGAAATTAATTTTATTAATTTTTTTTGATAGTTTCAAATTTTACGTAATGTAATTAATTTCTGTCTTCTGATTTTACTCTTCTTTAACTTTAAAAGAATACAGCGTGGCACACACAGTACGAGTAGATCTTAGTCAATTTTATGAAATTCACAGTGATGTCGTGTTTATATCTGCAATCATATTGTATTTGATTGTCCTCTAAACCGCCGCGAACCAGTATGGTGCGATCATATTTTGTTATTGTTTATTGTTGAATACTTTAACAGCGCCATCTTACGGCTAGCTAGAGAACTAAAATGGGATAGTAAATTATGCAATTTAATATAAAAGTGGCGACTAAATTCTTAATAAAGTTCGGAGAACTTACAGGAAATAATTATTTGAATTAATTAAGGTATGATTTGATAAATCATCACTAATAATTGAACAAGTAAATGATCCGAGCTCCTTGTAAAATTATGTACTAGTTTTATAATTGTTCATTATAGTTATTTATAAGGAAATTATCTTAAATTTTTACGTCGTTTAAAAAGAAAATTTTAGTATGTAGAATACCAATTAACTTATTTTCTGTTAAAATTAAAACTTTTGAGATATACTAGGGATTACAGAGCGAAATTATTTTAGTGGAAAAGCCTTTCATGTGTAGAAATGTGTTCTATATATCAATGATTTCAAATTCATGGTATTATATAGAAGAATGTAGAATGTAGTTACATAGAAGTATGTTGGGAAATTACTGCATGTGTACAATAATTGAATACTACAATGTCTTAGGTGACCTTTAGGGGGGGGGGAACAGTTGGAGTAATTTGTATGCTGGATTTTCATGTTTTTAGTATTTGATTTTGACAATTACCTTTAACACTAGTTCGATTCATTTAAATTTCGCTTTAGGGACTGTATTTATTGATGCTAAATTACCATTTGGAGAATATTTAAATTACTAATTGTATTAGAGCTGTAAAATTTCTACTTAGCATTTTGTTCTTTTTTCATACTACTTTGCTAATATCTATAAAAAGCAAAGTTAGCTTTCTCGAGTGTAAGACATTTTTAAAAAAAAAACACGCTTTCTTTTACTGCTGTTATAAAAAATCTCTTTTTAAAACAAAAACACTGATGTTCTCGCTTCGAAAAATATGAACAAGAAAAAAAAACTTCGGCAAATGCAGAATAATTTTTGTAACCTCTGAAAAAAGAATTCTGCTGCAGAGAACATTGCGTGTCCGTTGTCGATTCCCTGAAAGAACGTTAGGCTTATATTTAGACAGTGATCGTCTGCCGGAAAAAGTGAGGCTTGCAGGTGCATTCAGGAAGGGTCTGAAAGCAGCTGAGTAACGATTTATTCCCGCTAGACTACAGCAGGTGCACGTGTCGTTTACCGTCTTTCAGGATGGCCGATGACTTCGGATAGAAGTCATATGCAATAATTATTGGATGAATCATCATTGGGAATGTATGATACATCGTAACGTCATTTGGAATCAATTTTGATGGAACTGAGCATTGGCAGATCGTGATTGATTTTTTTAATTTGATTCTTTTTGGACATAGAGATCAATGGGAGATGATATTGTGCTTTTGATAAGATAAAAACTTTTTTTCTTTTTTGTACTTATATATGGTATTAAAAACATAGCTTGCTTTAGAATGTTTATTTTGCTTAAAAAATTAGTACTGTAAACTGAAAACTGCATATTTCATTGAATGACATTACAGAATTAATATAATTAAAAAAATATGTAATTTCTGTTGAATTTTTTTTCTTCTTCTTTTACTTAGAACTTAAATGAATTATAAGTGCAGAACTTTTGGAAATAAAATTTTTATAAATAAAAAAATATAAATAAATGGTTTTTTGATTTTTTTCCCCCCAAGTCATTTTCTTTTATAATTTCGATTTTGTATTGATTGTAAATTTGATTTTGTATATTGAGAGATTGTAGTCGATGTTTTAAGGAAGTTTTTGGTATGGTTATATGTTTTAAAATCTTTGATGATGTTCTATTAAATGTTAACTTCCTAATTTAGCGCCCCTCAGGGGGCTCACCTTCTTTAGGTTGGTACGGGTGTCACAATCCCGAGGTACCCTAGTAATATTTTCCTTTTTCCAAGGGGCTTACTATCTTTGGTAAACACGGGTGTCACGACCCCGGGGTACCCCATTAATCCTTCTCTATTTTCGACCCTCCATCTTGTCATCCAATTTCTTCTTTTCCCGTCCAGACCACAGACCTATGAATGTTTGGCGCAGTATAGCTAAAACTGGCTCTTGCGCCATAAAACACCAAACTCAACTCAACTCAACTCCTAATTTAGCGTCTTGTAAATATCGAATTCTAATTTCGCCTTATTATAGTGAATGCTTTTCTAAGCATTTTACGTCACCCTATGCCCAAAACTTGGAAAGATACTTAGCTTGTATTTCTGAATATTAATAAGACATCGTATGTGACTACTGTATATTATCCAAGATAATTTGCTTTTCTTTCGATTTTTGCTTCGAAAATATTGAATATACCCCCAACAGCCAACATAATATTTGACGGAGCATGACATCAACATTTTTTTCTGCTAAACTCTAGCTTATACTGCCTGGTCGCACTATCACAACTATTCTTGAATCTTGGAAGTACATTATTCCTTAAACTTTAACCTCTTAGGTGTGTGCATGGTAGGCAGGTATTTCCTCGAAATCCTTCAATTGAATTGTGGGATTTAGCTTTAGAAACACGTGTTTTGTGTTTGTGGAGAAACGCCCTTTGGACTTGGACATGGTCGGTTGACGACTCGCACAATTTGAAGAACAGGGTATTATGTTTGTTGTTTTATTTGACAACGCATCCATCCGTGTTTTTCATTACTTTTTTTTACAATGGATCTCCGTGGGATCAACAAACCACCATATAAATATCAGGTGAATCTTTTAAAAATGCAGAATGACAAGTGAGCTCTTGTTACTCAGAAAGCTTAAGTCTCGTTTTGTTGTTATGTTTGCTTGGGTTTTGTGTGATAATTATCCAAACACGGATGCCACATGTGTACACGAGTGTAAAGGATTTATTATGATGATTATTATTATTCAAAAAAAACTTTTTTTTCGGTATTCATTTTTTTTTTATTTTTTATGGGACAAAATTCCTTGAGCCAAAAAAAGTAGCTGTCTGTCTAATATTCACAAAATTGATCTTGTTTTGAGATTCGAGTTTTTCAACGAAAAATGGCAAAAGTAATCTTTTTTTCTTTTTGTGTGTGTGTGTGTGTTCTCACTCATTTATTTTAAATGTTAAGAAATATTTCAGAGTAAAAATTCGAAACATTCATTATGTGATCTGAATAATGTTTTTTTGAAAAAAACTTAACTGTCATCTCTGTTTTTTTATCAATAAATTAACAAGTTAAAAAAAAAAGATTCTTTTGAAGATTATGTATGAAATGATGTAAATGTACCAGCAAATTTAAACATGTGAAAGAAAGTAATAAAAGAAAAACTATGCAACTACCATCTGTTTTCCTTGTCTCATACTACTGTAGTTTCGAGAGATCACAAAGATTAAAATTTCTTCAAAAGCAGTAATTTAAGTTTCTATTCCAGCCAGAAAAGCATTCATAACAAAACTCGAAAAAAACCATTAAAAAAAAAATGCCACTCCTTTTGTAACCACAAAAAATAATTTACATGAAGTTTTTATTTCCAACAAAGCTTTAAGAAAAGTTTTCAAATGAACTGCCTTTTATCGGAAGTGACCATCATTCCAACCTTCTTCGCATCGATGCATCTCCAACCCCTTCAATGTCTGGCCGTCGACCCTTGGCAGCAGATAGTCTGCTGACCGTTTCCGGCCAAAGGATAAGATTTTGTTGTGTATGTTGGAGCGCTTTTCGCGATGTAACCTTACGCGCAGAAAAATAAATCTAAACTATTAAATCCCTATTGCGGAATATTTTGATGAAGTCTTCATTTTCATTAGAATTTTGATATTGTATAGCATTCATATTTTCTTGTAAATAATAATATTTGAAATTATTGTTTTTTGTTTTAAGAGTTTGTGTAATGTCTTTTCATCAACTAATATAGAAGCTTTTCAAATCAAAGTTTCATGTTAAGTTTTTATTCCAAACTCTCTTGCTTTAGTTCAGTAAAATGATTATTTTTGCATTATCTTTTCTGATGCATTGAATTGGACAACTTATTAATGGATAATTTATGAATCGTTTGAGTTATTATTTAAAAAAAAATATCAGTTTCTTTTATAATATTAAAAAAAAAATGTGTGTGATTAAATGTTTACTTTTTAAACTTTTAATCACACATTTGTTGATGATTCCTGCTTTTAAAGTGCAGTCGGACCTCTCTATCTAACGAAGTCGCTAAATCCCGGGAAAAAGTTCGTTATATAGAGGTTCATCCTTCATTAGATTTTATAAACCACATAAAAAAAAATTAATTCATACACTCTATATACTAAAAAAAAGCAATTGTTCACACCTTTTTCTAAATTAATATCTATTTATTTTATAAATCTTACCCATAAAAAAAAAAAATGCAAGGAAAACAAGAGAAAAAAGAATGTCGAGGAATGCACTGTATTTTCAACATTAAGAGAAAAAAGTTTTATATTAAAATTGATGAATTTTAAAGACATTTTATATAATTTAAAGCATCCAGAATTCTATTGCTCTCGGTGAGTTAGGCATTTAATAAAACCAGTTCAAGATTTATGACCATAAAATGTGTTAATAAGAGTTTAACTTGAATTGTCCAGAAATACTTTAAAAATAGGGAGGAAAAAAAATTGAGCTGCAAGAAAAAAAAAGTTCTTTATATAGAAAATGCACTTCGCTAGGTAGGTTATTTTACGAAGAAAATCGTGAAATGTTCTTGGTTCCAGGAAAAAGTTCGCTACATAGAAAAATTCGCAATATAGAGGTTCGTTATATGGAGGTTCGACTGCATTTGATACAACACTTCTTATCTACGGGTCTGATAGTTAAATTGAAAATGGTCTGATATAATTTACTTCTATGATAATTGGTTTCTACTTGTAGAAAAGCTGTAGAACACTCTCCCTTTCTACAAAGGAAGGTGTTTTTGTTTGATTGTACTTTCTGTATAATATTTAGATATTATTTTTCCAGCCAAAACTGCAAATGAGATATCAGGGACATAGTTACTGCCGTGTCAATGATACGGGGCCCCAAAATGTATGAGAAAAACATTTTAAAATGTTAAGGGACCCCAAAAGGAATATTGATACAGGCCCCATACAGGACTAGCTACGCCAGTGATGTGATATATATGTCTTGTTGTATTGAGTGCCGTTTAGAACATTTCTGTTAACGTTGCCAACTGTTTTAATTAAAATAGCAGGTCAATTGATGCATGGCCTCGGAGCCATTTATATCAGTAGTCGTGACTTATAAATGGTTTTAGAATTTGAGGTAAGTTTGCATTGGTATATTCAACTAGTAGTTTAAGGCTGTGATTTGCTGCCATCTGGTGTTCAATTTCCGAGTTATCACTTCGAAGATGACTAGTGATCATGGTTGGAGCATTAGATTTGAACTGCCTATCTGTGGGTCCCATTGCTGATATCAGCTCTTTTCAGGCCCTGGGCGCAGGAGATTTACAAGCCCCCTTGGCACTGGCGGATCGAAATTTATGACCAGAAAATCTGATTAAGTCCAGCTTATACGGGCCCCTGTGCGCCCAATGGATAAACCGGCACTGGCTGATCCATATTTTTATTCTTTATACCAGGGGTGTCCAACACGCGACCCGCCAGTACGTAAATTGCGGCCCGCCGACTCTTTTTTTAAAAAAATTTAAATATCAGATTTTTAAAGTTTTTTCATTTTGAAATTTATATATATATATAATATATCCCTCTAACATACTTTTAATTAATTCTTTAATGATCTATAAATAATCTTTAATTCTTAGGTTTAAAAATAAACTTTGTAATCTTAATCGTAATCGGCTAAACCGATTTCCGTATTCCGCGCATTTTAGCCAATCAGATGCCAAAAGGAAAACGCCTATTCAACGTAATCGCGCGCGCTTTCTCTCTGCTTGCCGCCATCACGTAAGATTGAAAATACTTGCTGCTTTTTTTTGTCTTTGTGTTGTGTCCTCCAAAACGCCGCTGTCTATGCAATGTTAACGTAACGTAATTGTGCTTTGATCTGTTGATGTGTGCTCATAATAAAGGTAAAGCTATTCTGAAGACGTCATTACTAAATCAACATTGATACTTACTCTACACCGGCCAACACTACTTCAATCTATTACATATATATATATATATATATATAT
>BMAV01012079.1:154524-185087 GCA_019973955.1 Trichonephila inaurata madagascariensis
GGGGGGGGGTCTAGGGTCGAAAGTCCACCATTCTTGTATCATGCTCCTTTTGATTTTGTCGATTTTTGGGAATAAAAAACAGTAAACAACTAATTATTGAATAAATAATTAGTATTAATTAATGAAAGTAATCATTAAACACAAATATTTAATACAATTTTACGCCAGGGCTTTGGGGGTGTCCATCCAGGGCTTTGGGGGTGTCCGGACCCCCAAGACACCCCCTTGCGTGCACCACTGGTATATAATAATTAGCATAAATTCAAATTTTGCTAAGTACATTAAATTTGTTTTCAAAATAATCTATTTATTTCCCCTTTATTAAAATAAATTGAACAGTCCATTTCATGAACACAACACTATAGAAGCTAGCAAGGTTTTCTATTTTTAAGAGATTGATTTCCTTTTGAACTCTACGATAGTCCTTTAACAAGCCAACCCCCTTGAGGATGGTTACACGAGTAGACAAAAACAGGTACTCCTCTTTCTCTGTGTCTCAAGTTCTTTTCTTACAACCATATCGTATTTACAAGGGACGGGAAAAAACACAGGGATGCTTCCCCTCCCTCCTTCAGAACCTTTACTTTACTGGGGGAAGATTTGAAATTCGATGTCATGTTTATTCCACGACCTGCTTTCCATACCTACATTCAATAATGTAAGCTTGACTGTGTCTGTCAAAATCAATTTCCTTTGTCTTCTTTAAAACAAAGAGTGTTCGCTTCCAGTTTGAAATACAATTCATATATTTATGCGCTAAATATAATATGTTTATCGAAAGCTACATGATTTTTTACGAGGTGAATGTAACGGCGGATTTTGGTAATGGGAAATAAGTTTGGGCTTTACGCTGATGTAATTTAATTTATTAATGAAGCAAAATGAGATGTGAGGGATTATGTTTTAAAAAAGGGTGCCGCAAATTTCCATCCGCTAAAAGCAGTAAAAAATGTTGATTTTTTTTTTGTTTTTTTTTCCGTATACAATTTTTTTTTTTTTTTTCGAAAGATATTTCGCATAATTCTTTAAGGTCGGAACCGTGATTTTTCAAATGCGTACAAACGAATATTTTTTTAATATTTAGGGTCACTTAGATTAGAAACACGTATGAAATTATTTTAAGAATATTATCACAGTTAAAAATGATTTAAATGCAATATTTTGGCAAAAAATGAACATAGAATTATTTTTTTTCTAAATGTTCTTTTTTGATGGAAAATGCTTCTGTAATAATAATATTTTGTGTATGTATAGCTCAGACCTTTGTACAGAGCGTGAACTTGGATTTTTGGAATGTATAATTTAGAAGTGGATTTATCCATATTTTAATACATTAGAGTGGAGAAATTTTAACAGAAAAACATTGATAAAAAATTATTTCAATTGGTAGTAACTCTTAAAATATTGGGAAATTTTCAAAAGTCGTAGTTCAGGCTCTTCGGAGAAGTTTTAGCTATGTACAAACAAAATATTATTATTGTAGAAGCATTTTTCATAAAAGAAGAATGCTTTGAAAAAGGTAATTCTAAGTTCATTTTTTGCCAAAATATTGCATTTAAGTAATTTTTTTATTGTAATAATATTCTTAAAACAATTTTATACGGGTATTCTTCTCTAAATGACATTAAATATTAAAAAAATATTTGTTTGTACGCTTTTGGAAAATCTCGGTTCCGAACGTAGTCAGATAACTTAAATCAGCTCAAATGTTCTATTCATTGCTTTTTGAGCGTTGAATATTAGAAGAGAAATAATTTCTGCTCTTTTAAATATACTGTCTTTGGAAAAAAATGAATAGTGTCAATGCTACATAATGTATGCGTCTGCGAATATTTGTCTTTGCATTCATATCTGAAACGTGTTTTTCAGTCGCACTCAATTAGTTTAATTACCTCTATTTTAATTAAAAAGATGTATTGGCACTAGGTCAGTATTTCAATATTAATTATTTTTTCATTTATAGGTCTTTTTTATTGCTTTCAGTCATGCGAATAGAAATGCTTTTGGAAAAAAAAAACAACAACTTTTTTGTCGATTACGAAACATTCGTAATTGAATTTCCACTGCTATAACTGTTTGATGTGTATTGGCGTGTGTCTGTATATGTATGTGTGTATAGTTGCTGTTCAGATAATTTTCAGTATTCTCTAGAATGAAAACCATTAATTAAAAAATTATTTTATTTAGTAGGTTAAAATAATTAAATTCACTCTTTTTGAAATTGAAAATTGTCTTTCGTTTAGTCAAATTTAATCTTTTATTAATCAAATTCATCCAATGATACGGTCTCTGTAACCATTTGCTAATTAATATAACGATCCGAAACTCTTTAATTATGACTTAATAATCAATACGCATTAATTAATGTTTCAGGGATTGTATATTTTAAGCGTATAAATGATCGAAGTATATTCTTTGTTCTATTAACATAACTAATCTTGAATCGAATTTTAGTTTGAACCGAAATATTTTCTTTTATAATAGTGAGATATAAGTTGGATTAAATGCAGATGCAAGATTTTCTCAAAGCCGTTGATTATTTGAGGTGTAATTCTGACAATTTATGTATGTTTAGACACTATTTAAGTTATCTATCTTTGTAAGAACATTTTTTTGCAGTTTACTTAAAAAGAGTAATTTCAGAAACTGAAAAATAAATCACCAGGAGAAATAATTATATAGTAAAATGTCTTTTATAAGAAATATAACATTCCTTTCCAATCTCCAAAAGAATGAATTTTATTCTAATGTGGACTGAGATTTTAATTAACATAGAATTATTTATTTTCCAAATGTTCTTTTTTGATGGAAAATGCTTCTGCAATAATAATATTTTGTGTATGTATAGCTCAGACCTTTGTACAGAGCGTGAACTTGGATTTTTGGAATGTATAATTTAGAAGTGGATTTATCCATATTTTAAAACATTAGAGTGGAGAAATTTTAACAGAAAAACATTGATAATTATTTTAATTGGTAGTAACTCTTAAAATATTGGGAAATTTTCAAAAGTCGTAGTTCAGGCTCTTCGGAGAAGTTTTAGTCTGAACATTTTTTGCAGTTTACTTAAAAAGAGCAATTCCGGAAACTAAAAAATTAATCACCAGGAGAAATAATTGTATAGTAAAACGTCTTTCATAAGAAAAATAACATTCCTTTCCAATCTCCAATAGAATGAATTTTATTCTAATATGGACTGAGATTTTAATTAACTAAATATATAGTACTTCAATTCTTGGCTCATCGGGGTTGAATTAATCTTAGGTGGTGTCCATTAATAATTATTTTAATTGGTAGTAACTCTTAAAATATTGGGAAATTTTCAAAAGTCGTAGTTCAGGCTCTTCGGAGAAGTTTTAGCCTGAACATTTTTTGCAGTTTACTTAAAAAGAGTAATTTCAGAAACTGAAAAATAAATCACCAGGAGAAATAATTACATAGTAAAACGTCTTTTATAAGAAAGATAACATTCCGTTCCAATCTCCAAAAGAATGAATTTTATTCTAATGTGGACTGAGATTTTAATTAACTAAATATACAGTACTTCAATTCTAGGCTCATCGGGGTTGAATTAATCTTTGGTCATGTCCAAGGTATTTTATAAAATGTCATGTTTTTTTTTGGTAGGATCTAACATTTTAAGACCTCAACTGTGTTGCATTTATTGTACATTGATCTATGTATGCACAAATTTGACTCTTCATTCTGTTCTTTATTGCAGACGATTCTAGAGATGGAGCGGTATCTAAAAGAAGAGCCCAAATCCTTCAAATGTTTAGACACGAGTCCATGGGATAGATTTTCCCTGAAGGGAACCAAGTTTGTAGAGGACTTAGAGAGTAGTACCAGCAGTTTGACTGATGGTGGCAATAGTAGTGGGGCTGAGGACCGCTTATCTGTTTCCGATCTGGATGCCGAGCCTCTAGAGAAAGCGAGGCGGATAACTGCAGTGAAAGAGGTGCGACCTCGATTTGACCTTCTGGATGGAAGTAAACGGAGGATTCACAAGTGCCAATTTAGTGGGTGCAAGAAAGTCTATACTAAGTCCTCGCATCTCAAGGCTCATCAGAGGACACATACAGGTAAGTTGTGTATTTTATTCAAAATACCAAAAAGAAATATATTGTTGCGTAGACCAGAGGGTTCGGGGATTTTATGCAAAACGATCACAAAGAAACTAAACAGTTCTTTAAGAGCGATGCGTATTTATTATCAAAAATCCAATCCTTTAAATACAGGATTTAGCAGCAATATTCACAGAGTAAATATCCGAAGGTCTTCACACCTTCAACAGCAATCAAACACAATAACCAGTGTTTCAAAATAATACACGTAAGTAAAGATTATTCACAAGCACAGCTGAGGTAATCGCTAGTCAAAACAATCCTCACTACTCGCTGGTTTAATCCAGACTCCTCGCCGTACCGGCGAGCATCTTTTTATAGGCGCGACAGAAACTTCCAGAAATATAACAGCTCGTGTCATTGAACGTGACACTAGTGGAGAGATCCACTACTTTCTAGAAGATTCCAGAGGCTTCCTAACTCGCCAACATGGTCGCCAATGACGCCAAAAAAGATGCCAACTTGGCTCTACCGCCAAGATTTCGCCAAGTTCTCATTGGATCGCCATTATAACGTAAGGGGCGGTATTGCTTGTGAATGGTACAATTTTAACATGAAATAAACATAACATAGAGTAATATAAATGCATTAAACACTCAAATATACAAATTATTTACACAAAATTCGTAACAATATATATAGCGATATCTTTGTATAGAAGTAATCATAACCAGTTACGTCTGAAGACTTCTTAAGGCCCTGGACCAGTGGCATAGCGAAGACTATTATCCTCCCCCCCTGCGAAGTTAGGTTTGGGGCAACAAAGGATTGCAAAACCATAACATAACATAGGCTTTGGGACCCCTAGAATCCTGCCCCCCCCGCGATGTGGGGGTGTACGTTAAACTCTTGCCCTGGACCTCTATGCTAAAACTTCAACGCTTTTAAGTAGACAGTATATAGCATACGTTGTCAAATACTCGTGCAAACGGTAACTCGTAACAAATAAATATGCGTGACTCGGTTTCATAGAAATCTAGGATCAAATCGACAGTACCGACTTTTGACTTAGTAATGCTTGTTTTTGATAGTAGGTCTAGGCCTTGACGTAGATGATGGGTATGGCATAATTAAACATTCTTGCCACTGCTGCCAGTTGGGCATATAGTTCGAGGGCCGTGGGTAGCCTAGTGGTTAGAGCATCGGACTCCAGACCGGAAGGCCTGGGTTCGATGCCACCAAATATCCCCGCCTCCGAGTACGTGCTCATTAAATCAGTGGGTCCGAAAGCCTTGTGGGCTGAATCACGAGTGCAGGGGACTGGAGAATATTTCCCTCTCCTTCAGTTCCATGCCGAAATTGAGGAGGTAGAGATAGGTGGTGTCGCCATCTATCGTCCCTTCGGGGAATTTCGCCGAGCTAATTCGTACTGTCACCTGTATGGTGCTCAAGGCCAACGACAGGCGTACTTCTAGCCCCTTATCACGATGAATTTCGTGGGCCTCGATCGGACTACGTCAGACAGGTGACTTTAGAAACAACAACATACAGTTCGAAATTCCCAGTCTTACGGAGAATATATCCGGGAGTAGCATTTGACGATTAAAATTAACCAGATTACGATTTTTTTGATGCCGAGTAAAGAACAAGACAAGTGAAGTGGGGATTTCGCGAAACCCAATGTGTGCGTCCGCCGTTAAAAATCCCTTTGCTTGTATAGCTGATACAGCGATTTTGAGATATCTCTAAGGATTAAATAGAATCTATTAAATAATTTCTTATAATAGTTATAAAATAATTGGATACAATGTCGATGACATCTTCTTAAAATGTTTCTTCTTCTTACAGGTGAGAAACCATACAAGTGTTCATGGGAAGGCTGCGAATGGCGTTTTGCGCGTTCAGACGAACTGACCCGTCATTATCGGAAGCATACTGGCTCCAAGCCTTTCAAGTGCAGCTTCTGTGATCGCTGCTTCTCTCGCTCCGACCACCTTGCGCTGCATATGAAGCGGCACCAGTGACCACTGGACCAAAGCCCTAGTCCATCATCGCCTACTTTCCTTTTACACAAACGCTTTTTATAAAACAACTTTTTTTATATACAAGAGCCTTTTTGCCTGGGTTCGTTCCTTCCCCCTTCTTTTTGTACTCGACCCAGGACCTGGACGCCAAGGCATTGGCGATTAGTGATCAATTTCAACTCTTCAATGAATTTCCAAATGTGCATCATCATTTGTGTTAGTTTTTGTGGAGAAAGGTTGGTTTTTCAGTGATGGTCTTCGAGAGAACATTCCCGCGTTATTTTTATAAATTTTTCATACTTTTCACTGCCTTGCATTGGAATGGGTCGAAGAGTCATACGATGACCATCCTGATGCAGTGGACCAGTTCAAGGATTAACGAAATGAAAAGCCAAGGGGATTTCAAATGTCATTCATTGCTTATTGTGTGTTTACTCGCTTCAGTGTTTTTCATTAAAATACTTGGCTGCTTGGATTCAAAAAAAGGTATCAGCAGACTTACTACATTCACCATCATTCTTGGGAAAACTTCAATTTTTGAATGTCTTGCCTGAAACTAGTCGGTGCTTAGGAGACACGACCATACCTTAGTTGCAAAAACGAAAGAATGAAGAACATGTTAAGTTTTTGTCAGATTCATTTACCACATATTGAAGCATCTGTATATAAAAGAATCGTTTGTTCTGTCATCATTTGTACTGTATTTTCTCATGTTGATTTTTGTCGTTGTAAATACTCTATTTCTGACTGGAAAGAAAGGGGAAAAAAATGAAAATTATTAAGACTAATAAATGAATAAATAAATATATATATATATATATAATCAAATGAAAAAAAATGGACAAAAAATGAATTAGAATGTTTGACAGTTTTATGAGAAAAAAAAGGAGAAAGGAAAAAAAAAAAAAAAAAAAAATTAAAGACAGCATAATAATGATTACTATACCTAAAAATATCACTGGAAAAAAAAAAGAAATTGAACTGAATATTTCAACAAAATAGCTCTTTCTTGTGCTTTAAATAACTATGCTTGAATCTACTCTTCTCAAAAGCTTTCTTGCTGTTGCTTGAAAGATGTCTAAATGCCACTAGCATATGGATATCAGCTGTGCGGTGCAAAACACAATTGTGTGATAATTAGTTAAGATCAGTGAATTACTGACTAGTGAAAACTCTGTTATGCAAATTATTACTGGGTACACTATTGTTCATGTGATTTGCTATTTTGGTACAATTTGTAATAATCATTTGCATTTTTGAATTATGGAAGTTTAAAGCTATTTTGGTTGAACCGAAGCATTTAAAAGTACTCGGTTTTCCTTTTTGTAAAAAATAAAAATCTAGACCTGTGTGCATTTTTTGCACGCTACTGGCACAACTTTTGTCATGAAAACTTTTGTAAAATCGAATTCAATAATGAAAGCCTTATTAGATTAGTTATTATTATAGAGTTGTTTAAAACGTGCATGGCAAAGATTTATTATGTAAATTGTTTTCTTTAAAGATATAAATGCATTTCTAAAAATAAATATATTTATTTGTAAGAAAGTATGTGTGTTTGTTTTAATAGCTTTCTAATACCACAAATAATTTTTTGTACCCCAGAAATATAGAGTCAGACTTTGATTTAACAAATTCATTGGGGTCGAACATTTATTCGTTATATTAGGGTTTAAAAAAAATACAAATTTTTTGCACTCACCTCTATAAGCAACTACACAAAAAATGTCCATAGTTAGAAATTACACACTTTTTATTCAACTGAGTTAAAAATACTGTTTATGAATTATTGCACACCAGTTAATTGGAAATTTTAAAATACTGACAAATAGATGTTAGAAAATCTTTTTGATTACTGACTCGAAATAGTTCTTTTTCGACTCTAAGCAGAGAAAATGCATCATTTACATCCTGCTGAATAAGAGAGAGGTATGTTTTCATTTTCCAAACAACGTAAAACATTTGAAAATGTAACAGTTTTGATAGTAGTTTTTCACATTTACCATTTCTGCATTAAAATTGTTATTCATTTGATCTGACAAATCAAATATTTCCTCAACTTCAGTTGTACAGATAAGATGTCCATCACATCAAATGTGTCATAATCGACATGATTTTAAAGTATCCCCAGCATTGTGGGTTGGGATGAGACAAGAAAGAAATTTCCTGTCCTACTCAAGGCTCACACGATAGGTTACATTCATGACTCATCTGCACCTGTAAAGTCTAATAATAGTCTTCACCCTTTCTTATTGAAATCTGCGGTTTTCAAGAAAGAAAAATCTTTTTCTGTTCTGGATAAAAAGGATATGTCATTTGAAAAAAATAATTTTTTTTTCTAATACAAACTAATAAAAAAAAAAAATTCTAGCTGCTGAAATAATTTGTTAATTTAGGGTTTATTGTTCATTATATAGGGTTTTTTTTGCCTTTATTTTAATTGGGAAAAGAGAAAAATTCATTAAATAGGGGTTAGACTGTATATAAAACGTCACATTTTCATTTCTATTCGTTATGATAGTGATATTATCCATTGTTTTATATCAATCAAGTTCAGGTAATTTAAACCTGTCTTGAATCACAAACCTTTTAAAATACAACAGACAATGAATGTCTTCTAGGAAGGAGATTCTCTTGTTTACAGTTGGGCCCTTACTCTTCATGGATGCCTAGTTAATATATAAGTGCAAAGTAAATTTATAAAATAAAACCAGTTTTATTATATCCCAAAGCAGTTAAAAAAAAATAGACATAATGCAGTAATATCTTTCTTTTTAACTTATAACTGTACAATATTTTACCTTTGAGAAATTTCACACACAAGTACATTTATTAAAAACAAATTAAAAATATAATAGTACATTAATTTTGTGGCTTATTTCAATAGGAACATTAAAATGCATTCTTTTATTTCTGATTGCTGTTAGACCTAATACTATTGCAATTTGTTATAGAAATCTGTAAAAGAAATAAATATTAAGTTACTTCTAAAAAAAATTGGTAGTGACTATTTTTTTCTCATCTAAGCACATCGTTTACCTGACTGCAAAAACCTCTGTTTACTAATAAATTCAAATCTGCAATTTTTATATGTCCCCCAAAAGACACCTTCAGTGGAATTGAGCAAAATAGATTTTAGTGAAACGGAAAAAGTGCATAAAACTGTTATTTTGGTTTACTACCAAAATTTCCTTTGTATGCATATAGTTGAAAAAAAAATGAAACAAAATACATCAAATAAATACAACTGAGTGAAATGTATAAAATCCAGAAAATTTATTTAAAATTTTAAGAATATATGACAGACTGGACAAAACATGTAAAGCATTCAACATCACATTCTCACCATTAAGCTAGAGATGACAAATAATACAGATGATTTAATGGAATGGTATAAAATTTAAATACATTGTAATACATGACACAATTTCAATCACATTTATATGTTTTTCATATAAATGTATAAATATATCAATGATAATCTAACAAATAAGACAATAAAATAAGTAATACAAACTATAATGGAATATGTTTCATCAAAAGGAACTCTTCATTAAAACAATAAACAAGTAGAAAATAATATAGATAAAAACAGATAGTTATAGAAACAATTTTAATATATGCCTACCAAACAAGAATCAAAACAGGAATTCAAATATAAAATTTTAAGGATAATTTTTCAAATATTTATATTAAATGTTTTCATAAAAATTATATAAATTAACAAATTTAAAAACAAACATTAGTGAAAATTTTTTTATACCATTTTCACACTACACAACTAGAATTCGCCAGGAAAAAAAATGAATGGTATTATACCCTGTCATTGGTCTTTTTTAAACAGAATTTCAATTTTTTTTTACAATATATAAAATAAATTAATTTGAAATATCTTCCTTTTACTATAATAAAAATTAGTTTTGGAATGTATCTTGAACATTTCAAAAAGTAATAGGAAAACTGAATCAAAAATTAAATGTTTTTTTACTATCTAATTACAAAACTGAGATGCTATAACCATAATATTGAGTAATGAAATTATAAAAAGGCAAATTTGTAAGAAACAGATTCATGTCGAATCAAAAAAATTGATGCGTGATATTCTATAAAAGATGTTTTTTTTTAAAAAAATATCTTTTGTGTTTAAGAAATTATTTAAATAATGACAGTATTAACCATTAATTTGATAGTTACATTACAAATCAATAGGATTACCATAATGTATTATTCTTTCTTCATTTTTTGAGTCTTCAAAACAGAAAGTAAATGAAGTAAAAAAAAAAAAATTAATAATAAGCTCAAAATTTTAGAAGATATTAAAAATTATGCTATTAGTAGTCTTTTTTTTATTTTATATTTTAAATAAATTAATCCCCCCTTTTGAGTAGGGAGGAGGAGAGAGATAATTAATAATGTATTTTTGAGCTTGTAAGAAAATCAGACACATAATTTGAAGATCACATAGAGTATGAAAAATTCATTTAAATTACAATTTGCAACTAAGAATTTCTGAAATGAAGATAAATTTATATTAAAAAAAATCCTTCTGTATTGGTAAAACAGATAACTAAGATATGATAAAATATAAATGAATTAAGGAAAAACAAAGAAGTGAATAAGAACATTATAGTCCCATTCGATCTCATAAAACAAAAACATGTATAGTTCCAAATCTTAGTTTTGGTCTGTTGATGTTGTGCAATTTAAGAAATTTTTTTGTATAAATTTTACAGAACTTAAATAGATATTCATCCAAATTATATTTCTTGGACCCAAAAACATGTGCTTATAGTAGGAAGCAATAAATATAACAAAGCATTTAAAAACTAATAAAAATTAAATAAATTTTTAAAAAAAGTACAAAAACACATTATAATAAACTATAAGAAATTGATTCTCTACAAAATAAATATAATCACAGAACTTAGAAAAATTTCAAAGGAGTTAAATTTTCATTCACATAACCATGAAATCATTCATTGCCGAAATAATACAGCTAGGTTCTAAGGTGAATAATCCACAGTTGAATTTCACAATTGCACCTGCACATGAATCTACATTTAAGTGTAAAACTTGATGAGTCAAAAATGTAAGGAATATGACTGCCTTCTCATTTGTGAAGTTAGGAATTTTTTTAATTAAATGGTTAGCACTGCTAAGTTTCCTTTTTAAACTGGAATACTGTTTTTCTCAATGTACACTTTCACATTACCTATTTAAATATTAATATAAATATCAATATTTAAAAGGATTTTAAGCACTTTCTAAAATACATTTCAAGTGGGTCTTAAAATCGAGTGTACACTTTAAAATTTAATGCATTTCATACAAAAAAGCCTACAATTTATTTAAAAAGAATCAAATTGTTCAAACTTTTACCCATTTTTCTTCTTGCTTTGTTAGGAAGGGGGAAGGGATTTTGTCAAAAACAATAACATAAAAATTGAGTTATATACTTAATGAATTTGTTGAAATTATCACTTTATACTTTTAAAAATTAGCTTTGGAAGTTTTTTTTTTCCATTAGGCTTGAAGAATTTAAATGAAATAACAATCTTTTATTAATTTTTATTTTTTTACTTTGAAATGTGCTCTACAGAGAAATGTTTGATAAGCTTTATTTAGTCATTACGGGAAGATTGCAAATTTGTATGAGAAATTGCTTTGCTGATTGGTAGAAGCTATGATTTTCTAAAAAATATTACTGTAATATTATAATCTGTGTCCAACAATACAGGGTGAATGTATAGAGATAATTCAAAAGCTAATGCAATAGATCATATATTTAGTAAAGAAAAATCAAGAATAAATCACCCACAAATTATTATTATTTTTTTTTCAGAAATTTTAAGAAGGCTCTCGGGTGGAGCTGTAACACATGTTCTTAGTTAGTGCTGGATTTCAATTGTACTGCAATTTGGTAGTTGTTCATTTCTTATGCCGATAATAAATCAAAACTCACTTTCTTAAAAAAAATCATACTTTATGATGAAATACATCTCTAACACTATTTTGTTTACTGAGCAGAGTAAATTTAATCCATGTGAGTGTGATGGGTGATATAAAATACAGAGATATAGTGGGAAAGAACAGATTTAAAAAGTATCATAATGGGAAAGTATCTATCCTTATTTGATGCTGTATGGCAGATTGATGGCATTATGGATAGACTTGTGTACCTCAACATCAAAAAGAATAATTCTTTAAAAAGTGCTGAAAAAAAGTGACTCCGATTAGAATTTGTTCCAACAGCAACTTAAAACATACAGCAAAGTTCTATTTGTTGTATCACTGCAGCCATTAGTTGCACAAGGATATAGGATAAACTCAAACTCAGTGGCGAAACAGCCCATGAGAGCCAGGCCTACCGGGCCCATCCCAGTCTATGTGACCATTAGACGCTGAGGTGCATGAACAAATGTCCCGATCAGGTGGTCAGTCTGATGTGAGACTCCCAAGCAAGCTTGGTATTCATTTACCGACCCACTGCAGTAGGGATGAAAGGTTGAGTCAACCTTGCCCAGCTCGAGAATAGAACCAGGACCTGTGGCGTAGAAGTGCAAAATGCTACCACTCAACCACAAGGACATAGGATAGTGAAGTCAAAATATAATACTAATGTTGGAGTACTTTGATATCTGAAAAAATATTCTGTGAATATGAATTCTATTCTTTAACATTAAGAGAAGACAGCCATAAGAAAATTTATACTTTGATGCATCTTTTTCTTGCATCAGGACAATCAGAAATTTTTCTTAGTTATAAAAACAATTTACATATATTAAGCATTTTGATGTAACGAAATTTTTCACAATAAGCACAACTTTTTTAAAAATAAATAATTCACAATAAACTTCATATAACAAATATTAAAAAATAAAAAAAAGTAATATTTGAAACAAAAATAAGTAATCCATATATTAATTATACTTTTTAGGAAGTTTCAACTAGTTTTATTTTCTAGTTGCACAATTTTTTTTATGGTAACATAGGAATAAAAATAAAGTGAAATAGATGGATCAATAAAATGACAAAGAAGTAAAATAAAATAATTTTTTAAATCTTTTCATGAAAAAAGCACAGAGTCACAAAAGTATAAATATGTTGTATGATAAAAAATATCAGAAACTCTTTGCTAATAAATAATTTAAAAATTCTCAAAAAGAAATCAAATTTATAGAACTAATTTACTCTTCAATATATATTGTGTAGAAAGTTGACATTTATGCAATATTTATGAAGTTAACTAAACACATAAATAATGAGATGATTATTTTTTTATTCTAGCTTATTAATTCCAGAATAAGAATTTATATTTGAGATTAATGTGTGGAATTATTGCTTAAGCAAGAGCATGGTATTCCATGTGAGTTAATTAAGTTAATAAAACAATGAAAAAACTTTTTATTTCTTTAAAGAACATAAATAACTAGATTTTTTGATCATATAGTTTCTAAAAGAGGTAATAGGAAAATGAAAAGAAAACTTAGCACTTTTCTTTCATGGGAAAAAAACAAAAACAGTTTAAGTGGGTTCACCCATGTGACGGGTTTAAAAATGTTTTTTTCTTCTTCATAAATTGCTTCCTAAACATGTCTCGAATACAGCGGTAAAGTGATTTTTTAAAATTCGAAGTCATTATAAAGAAGCAGCTGTTCAGAGAGACGAGTTGGCAATTGAAAGCTGGGCCTGATCCATTGACTTTTCTATGGAAATATACATTCATACAAGTTTAGGCAAGTTTGTAGAGGTTTAGAAGGAAATATCTACAGTTATTGAATATTTTGTCAAACTTGCTGCAGTCTTGGTTTAGCTTTCAAGAGTATCGCAGATTGAGGGTAAGTCAAGATTTTTATTGTTTTAATCGGACTTGAAACACATTTTTTCTAAAAACTATTTTTCAAACTTTCCTCCATCATATCTCCAGAATGGTTTGACCAAATGACTTCAAATTGATAGGGTAGACTCAGCACATATATACGGACCAAATGTATTACAATCATTCCAAAATTCAAAATATTTCTATTTTTTATAACAAAAAAAAAATCTATGAAATTCAAAACTAGATCTACCAAAAATCCAGCTTTTGATATTTTCAATTAAGTATAGTCCATTCTGTGCATTTAAGCTTATAGAATAAAGCACCATTAATTATTTTTTATTTCAGATAAGCCAATCAGCCGGAATTGCGGAGGAAGTGAGCGTCCATTTTTTCAAGGCGGGTGTGTTCAGAGCGCTATAACTCTCGTTCTATTGGCTATAAATTTATATACATACTTTTAAAATACATATAAATAAACGATAAAAAACTTAAAGTTCTATCTTTTTACTGGTCATAAAAAAAATTCCCTAAAAATGCTAAAAAAACAGGCTGTCTCGCAGGTGAACCCCCTTAAATGTTTTACTCCTTTGTATTAAGGATACTTGATAATATTCAAAAAATTGACAACAAAAATGTCTACATTTGTAAAAGATACAATACAAAAATTACTCAGAATCAGTTTCAATAAAATTTTCCAATATTCAGGAATTTTTTTTCGACAACCAAAATAATAATTTAGCAATAAATATTGCACATTTAATGTGTGTTTTTTGCAAAGAAAAAAAATTCTGCATCATTGCTGTATGCAATCAATTCATTCAAGTGACAAATTATAAATTTTTTTATTTCCAAGCACAAGCTATTTTTTCTTTTCAAGATCAAATTTTTACACAATTTGATACTTTTTTCACTTCACTTCACATGTTTTTAAGAGCTTCTTACCTACTCAAAGATGAAAAATTTCAATCTCAGCAACAAAAAAAGGATGTTTAGCTTCACAACAAGTTATATAATAGCATTAGGGAACTACATATAACAAGAATGGACAAAAACACTGACTGATTATGGAGAATAACACTGAAAAGTTTATGAAATCACAAAAGAGATAATAACATTTCTTGAACCAATATTGCAGGAATGTACAAACTATGATAAAAAATTTATCTCATAACAACATACAATTCTTCATGTGTTATTTTAACTTTAATAAGTCAAATGTCTAATTTTAAAAACTGCACACAACAAACAGTTGAAAAACCAAGAACAGTAGGGGCAACCAGATTTATTTAGCACCTCTTTTGCCCAAATAATGATAATCTCAGGAAAAAATATCATGAAGACATTGAATTCTTAGCTAATAATTTTTGATTTTAAAAATAATTAGAAATGTTACTAAATAGAGCTTTTAAATAAGTTGATTTCTTAACCCCTTCGGGACAAACGTGCTAAATATGAGCCAGCATGAAATACCGTCAAAGGCCGAACGACTCACAGGTGAGCCAACCTGTTTCTCCCTCCACAGGCCAAACGACTCACCCATGAGCCAGGCACATGGAACGTTTTGCAAGCTGAGTTTTTCGGCAATAGATGGCATTCTATGTTCGTAAGATTTGAGATACATGGAGATCTGACCTTCTACTCGAAATGAGAGAAATATTACTCACATTCATGCAGTTTTTGTTTTATAAACATAAGGGGAAGGGAATGTTTTCAAATTGAGTGTTTTATGACTGCTCTTGAAATGAATATGTGGTTTTTGTTTATAGTGAAGATGAGAGATTTATTTTCACTAAAGCATTTGATTTGGGTTTGCCGTCTAGTTTTTAATGAATAATTAGATCTGGTAGACAAAATTTGTCTTTTTTTTCCCTTACTTTTTACAAGGTCAACTTTTACAAATGCTGACAATAAAGTGTTGAAAAACTTGTACTTAAGCAGAAAGTGGCTGAAGTAAATAAAGTATATTAATACGAAATATATAAAGCATATGGGCCATTCGTATAATATACAGAAAAACATTGAACAACTCGTTTAAATTTCAGTATTTTTATGGATTTAAGCTTAACAACACAAAACCCTCTAGCCTGTGAGTGACACTCGCAACGGAAACCTCTGGCCCTGGCGGTATGCATGCAATTGCGTCCTTTATCCCGAAAGGGTTAAGAAACAATTTCATTCATGAAAATTAATGAACTGAAAATTGAAAATCTCACAACTAATTATATTAAAAAACAAATGTTGTGATTGACAGCAACAAAAATTATACTGAATGCTAAAATGAAATAAATCAAAATAATGCCATACAATAAATTTTTCCCTTAATCATATTTCTTTATATAAATCAAAAATGTATGAGAAGTATAAAATGAGTGAGTTGTATTAACACTCCATTATAAAGTAACATAAAGGCTATTGGCAACGGATCTTGTAATTTTGAACCTCGGTCAAGTGAAGTGGACACCTGAGCTACACCCCTTTTTCAAACTATCACACTATGCCAATGGGAGAACTTTGAGCTCAACAGATATAGTGTGCAACAGCACTCTCTACATGGTGCAACTTCAGTGGCCCCAGGACTCGAACCTGCAACACACTGGCCACAAGTATGTGACCATAACCACTAAGCTTCGAGGCTACCGATAAATATAAAACAATAAATACTTAGGTTTGTTTTTTGTTTAGTCTTTTTAAATCAAAGAATATATTTTACCCTTGGTCTTTAAAAAATGTACACTCTTGCAATATTGTATTTCCAAATGTTAAAATTATGTCATGATCAGGCCTTTGAGAAAGTCCCAGAAATGAGTGACTGCCTGTGCTTGTGCTGTTGACTGGGCCCCAGTTACCATAAGATCTCTAGGTAGTTTGGTTCTGAGTGATGATTGCAGCTTTTCCCAGTAAGTACTACTTCCTTGATTTGCAAAACTATTATTGAAATCTAAGGCTTCTCCAGTTGATCGATAATATTCGGAAATTAATCTCTGAAAGCAGAGAGAAAAATTCAAACATTTTAAAACAAGCAATTTAATGCCAAAGTAACACCATGACATTACACTGTTTAAAAATTCATAGGTGAACCAATAATACTCTGAAATTACACTGCAGATACCAAGGTTTTACAAAAATCAAATTATTATATATTTAATCACCTGAAAAATATTAGTATAATGCTTATATATTTGAAGGAGGGGAAAAAAAATAACGAGTACACCATATTCTAGAAGTATTTTAAATCTACAAATTTTATCTTTCAACAATCAAAATAAACACATGTTTTGGTTAAAAAAATGAAGCTATTTTCTGAAAATTAAGTATCTCCTACCTTTGAAAATGCAACACTCTTTTACATCACTGTTATATTTTTTAATTTCTACTTAAATACTAGAATATGTTTTTACTTGATGTACGTATATAATTCTTAAATTAAAGACAATATATATAGACAGTGCACCTTGATTAAGAATATAGCAGATATAAATAAATCTTTCTTGTAATTAAATTCTTGAACTGAATTATACCTAAGAATTACAGAAAATTAAAAAAAAGCTTTTTTTTAAAAAAACACCAGATTTTTATTTAATCACAGATATTCTCAACATCCTATGTATGGAATGTTATATCACCCCCTCACCCATATCTGTGATATTGCTGCAATTAAATACCTGTTTTTGAGATCATACGATTGTGATTGTATTCCACACTGAAAGATGCAATTCTAATATTACACTCATTAAGAGATTAACATTGTATAAAAGCCTAAATATTATCTATCTGAAATAATATTAAGGTGAAGAGAACACAATCTTATTACGAAGAATTGACTAAAAACAACTGTCTCTTATAAATTAATAAAATTCAACTCATGGATTTTTTTTTTCCATAATTTTTTTTATTTAATCATCAAAAATGATTGCTTAATGTAACAAAAAGAAAGATATCAATAAATAAATAATAATAAGGATAATGTTACAAAAGAAAGATAACAAAAAGTTGATACTATTATTGATTAATTATTGACAGTTCATTTTTTTTCTCTTAAAGCACTAGGAAATGTGTAATGCTGATTCAGCAATAGATTGAAATGTATATTTTTAAATTAAAAAATTGTGAAAGCTTTTGCAGTTATTTATGACATAAGTCATGTCCAAAAAATACATTACCATTTCCATAAGTAGATCTTGTGTCAGGAATGAATCATGAGCTATGCTATAAATCATCTGCATTGGTCTCCCATACTCATGTGGCCTATGCTAAAACATAACAATTTTGAAAAAAATTATATAACGAATGTTAAAAGAGTAATAGATTGCAAAAATGGATATTTTTGAACTTTTGCATTTTTTTCTAGAAAAATTTAATTTTTTATTTACAGATTGGTTTAGAAAATGTCACTAGTATTTTGTAAAATTAAAAACTTTTTTAAATATAGGTTTCAAATAAAATAATTTATCACCATACAATTGAATATTATTTTTTACTAACTGCAATGCAATTAGCTAAGATAAACACATAAAATTATTTAAAATTTTTTATTCAAGCCGAATTTAAACTAAAACACAGTTTTGAACAGATTTGTGAATTTAATATTACTCCTATATAATTATTAAATTCATTGAAAAGAGAATTTTCACCATCTTTTATTAAAAAATATTCCTATTCAATAGACTTGATGTGGAAATGTTTGGAATTAACTCTTCCCTTCATATAATACCTATTTAATTTGAAAGTTAATTTCATATTTTGTTAGTAAAAATAATTAAAAGTAAATTTGGGTCTCAAATTACGTTAAAATTCATTTATTATAATTTAACGTACTAACTCAAATCTAACCTACATTATTTTTCCAGTGTTAATGCTACTGAAAATCGGGTGCAGCTTAGAATCAAAGGCAAGACATCAGTTGGAAGGAATAAATTGAGTTTCGACCCCTTTCAAAAGAAAAAATATAGCCGTTCTAACCTTTGGCCACATGCATCGATGACTTATCCTGTTTTCCACAGTTTATCTCCACTATTCAGTTTATCCTAAACATCGCTATCCACTAGTATTCAGGAAATTTTTTTGTGTATGCTTTCTTTTAATTACCTAAAGATCAAAGATATCGGTAATGACATTAAGTCAAGCTCATTAGGGTGCACATATGAAAAGGGAAACTCATTTAAAATGCAGAAAAAAAAAACAAAAACAGAGCAGCAGTCATTGGAAATTTGACATGGATTAAACAAACACTAGCTGCATGGCCCGGCGTTGCACGGGCTTTCTCTACTCTTATAAATTTTCCCTTTCCTTCACAAAATCAGCACTTCTAATACTCTTTTTCAAAATGACTTTCACCCCCCTCCCTCCACTGCTTAGCCTGGCGTTGCTCGGGCTTTCTCTTTTCCTCATGACACCAGCATTTCTGTGTGTGTGTTTGTACGCACACAATGTTTTTGATTTAAGACAGGATTCTTTCCCCTCTCTATAGCCCGAACAGGTCTTTTTTTTAGTGTAAAATTAATGTTCTATCTTCCCCTCCTTCTCACAGATAAGATATAGCTTCAAATTTCAATGTATGACTTATAAAAAAAAAATATTGCTTTAGAATTAAAAAATTATTAATGTGTGAAGCAATAAAAAGAAAAAGATTCTGATGCTAAGAGTAAAACAAAAAACGTTCAGCATTTTTTAATAATAGTTAGTTACTAAGAATCTAAAATAATAAAACAGATTTCAGATTTTCATGAATCACTCAATTGTTACATATAGTTAGCTTAAAAATGTCTCTAAAATGTATTTTGATCCAAAATAATAGACGATGTACTTTTTAATTAACAAAGAATTCATTTAGTAATGAAATAATAGAGAAATAATCCTTTAAAAAAATATATATTTATTAAATTCAAATTTCTATAAGTAATAAATAAAACAAAAATTTACAGATAACTATTGAAACGATTGCTTTATTCTGAACGTTCGAATGTTTGATTAAACATATAAATATATATGTTAGGAAAAAAACAGTATGGGGAAAGCCTATATATATATACATACATGCACTGAATAAAAAAAAAAAAAAATATTAAAAAAAAAATTTTTTATTTTTTTTTAATTTTTACCTTTTCATTCAACTGTGTTTAGTAAATTATTCAAACATGTATCTGACTAAAAAAAAAGTATATATGTTAACAAAACTAACATATTCATTATTTAAACATTATAATTTTATGTATTATTATAATAATTTATATAATATCTCATTTATAACGTATTGTATATCATTTTATAAAACTTTTTGTAACTAATTTTTATATAAAATATTATTTAATGTTTTTTTCCTTACAAAATGTATTATTTATTAATAATTATATTTATGAAGTATAATATAAATATTTATATAATTACAGTAATTATTTTATTTTTTAAAATGCAAAGTAATTTTCTGAAATATGATTTAATAATCAATAAACCTTTTTTAAATTCATTTATTTATATGCAAAACAAACAAACAACATCATACAGAACTGTGACAAATTAAAAATGAAGCCTGAAATTTTTTTTTTAACTTTAACAAATAACGCAATCCGAAATTGAATATCCTTTTTAGTTTCGAACCTAGAAACTACCGTTTTATAAAGCAGCGCCTTTGACATTTACACTGTAGGTTCCTGGAGGAAAATGCATTGAAATGATTTTTAAAATAAGAGGAAGATACGTTCAATTTCGCATTGTGTTATTTGTTACAGTTAAAAAAATTTTTTTGGGCTTCATTTTTATGTTATAATGCTTTCAAACTTCATATATCGATTGGAAACAACAGTAATTTTTAAACAAAAAACTTTAAAAAAAGTAATGCTTGCATATTGCTCGCAAAAGGGGAAAAAAAAACCAACACATTTTTTTTTTAAACCATAATTTTTAAGATATTTTATCAATCTTTGTACAGATTACGTATCATATTATTCTACACATGGAAAAAAGATTTTGTGAGATAATTTTTATAAATAAAGAAGTTATTAAGTATTTAAATAAAATTTTGAGTATTTTTTGAAAAATCGTAAAAAAAAAACAGTTTTTGACATTAAATTTTTTAAATGACTGATTCTAAAAGAGAAAAGCATGAACTTTTTTTGTGTAAAATATTTTTTTCATTAGCGTAAAAGAAAATGCAAGCGAAACAATTTAGAAACCATATTAATATAAACATATCAATTTCGACTCATTTTAAAAAAAATCGTAAAAAATACAAAATATAATTATTTTGTAAAATAAATTATATCATATTGTGGCGATGTAAATGATCTTTCCAAATCTGTAATTATTTTTTGTTTGAGTCTCATGAAAAAAATTAGATTGCGTTTTAAAAACGTCTGAAAAAAAAAAGAAGTTCCGAATTTTCCCCTGGCGGTGAAAAATGGTACTAATTATGCGTTTTAAGGTTTTTAATTAATATCTTTTTAACTAATTGGAATATCGGAATATAAATGGTCAAAACGGATTCCTCGGATCTATCCCGAAATTCTGGTACCTTCGGCGAGTTTCTGCATAGTGTGGTTCACGAGAAGGTAGGGCATCATAGATTCAAACATAGATAGATATGTTTGTTTACCTTCAGATTTTAATAGTGTAGATACATCAACAGCGTAAGCAAAATGATATAATTTTTCTTGTAAATGTTCAACAGTCTTTAATAATCCTTTTACAATCTTCTATAATATATTCTTTTGAAAAAAATGTTGCATAACAATTGCATTGGATGGCACTGTGTGGGAAAATGGTGACACTGGCACCAATTCCAAGGTCAGATGTGCCAATGGGAGTAACAAATCATTTTCAAAATATGATACTGAAGGTTAGAGTAATTGTAGATTCCAGTATGTATTTGAAAGTTTTTAAATACAGGTAAAATAAATAAATCATTAATGTCTTGTTATTTCTTACTAATTTTTTAAAAATTATTTGTGAGAAAGTAGTATGTGGTGTTACTTTCAAATACCGTCAATCTGTTGATAGCACATAGTTTGAATATAGAGTCATTTTCTTTTCTTATACTGTTAATGGATAAGTTATTAGATACACAAATTATTCAAATAAGGCAATATATAGAAAATGTGAAATGTTGGCTCATACAAGTTTCTAATATTATAGATGGTAAAATTGATGAAACTCTTGATTACAATTTAACCCTTTATCATTGTGTTTGTACTGAATTTATCACATTAGATAACATTGCCAATGTTTACATTGGCAACAACTTAGAAAAAGTACCTAAGTACCTCTTTTTCTATCAATATTATAATTAAACATCAGACTTCATGCAATTCAACAATTATAAATACCAATCAAATGAAATTAAGTATAAAGTAGACATCAAATAATATGTTAACAGAATAACATCTGTCATTTTACTTTCAAGATAAAATATAATAGAAAAAACACATACTGATATCTTGAGATTTAAAATACAGTTAGACCTCCATATAACAAGCACTTTTTTAAAAAAATTTCTCTATTTTAGGAACTTTTTTCTGAATCCAAGAACAAAAGAATATTGAAAAATGAATCTCTGTATGACTTTTCCTCATAATGAATTTTTTTTGGAACTTAGCAACTTCGGTAAATAGAGGCCGAACTTTATCATTTTCTCTCTTTATTTATTTTATTTTTTTTTTAAAAATTCAAGATCATTTGATGAAAATTATTAATTGCGGTAACATAATTTTCAGTCCTTTTTCTAATTAAAAATTTTGCTTAAAGAGTTCATGGGAAACATATATATAATACATTATAATAACATATAAGTCGCTAAGAATATGTAGAGAGAGATTAACAGATTTCAGTTGTATTGTAATAAAAAAAAATGTATGTGTGTGTATGTAGCAAAGATAAAAACACTTCTGAATATTAAACAGTATTTCATTTTATGTAACAAAAAGAAAATTACCTCAGGTGGTGGCATAACCCAGTAAGCTAAGTAATCAGCTTCTGTAGCCGGTCTTTGATTATCATAAGGTGCTAAATAAAATAATGGTTAATGAGTTTCTTCACGGTATTAGGTAATGGTTATTTTACATCCTAAAATTTCAAATAAATTACAATAATCAGTGGTCTATAAATCCAATAATAAGGCAACATTACTACAAACAAAATTTGAAGAAGCATGAAGTCTTCACAATAAACAATTACTCTTTTTTTTCTCTTATTAATATATAAAAAAAGATTTTTTTAAAATTACAATAATTATCTTCAAAGATGTTTTAAAAAATTACATATTTAATCATTAAAGTGAACATTTTTCAAAGTAATTGCATATTTTTAATAGTCCAGAAAACCTATTAATTAATGGTTTTCTAAATTACTGAAAAAAAATCTCTACAACTAAATCATTAAATGAAGTTTATTTTGTTTATAATAAATTTAAACAAACAAAAGTGAAATTTATATACAACGTGAACTTTGTGTATAAAACCTGCTTATAAAATCAATACATAAAAAATTAATAACAGTTAATTGACAACACATAAGAAGCCATATAAACTGATGCATTTAAACCAATATAAGTATAATAAGTGATCTGTAATAAATGAATGTGCAAATTAAATTAGTAAATTTGAAATCATAATCAAAATAAAATTTGGATAAACAAATTATATTTAGATTATAAAGAAACAAACAAATGAAACAAATTATTAAATTTTTAGTTTTAAATCAGATGTAGTTCAAGTAAGAGTGCACATATTTCTATAATTTTGTATTAACCAAAAGGTAGCAATCAATTGCCAAAAATTTTGGGACTCAGTAACCTATTTATTTAAAAGAAAGACAGGACCCAAATAAGAAAGATATGTTTGGTGAATTTCATGAATTCACCAAAGGTTGTTAATGGCATGTGGCTGATATGAAACAGTAATTATTTTGCTTTGTGACAGACCTTTACGCATCCTATCACTAATCCTCTTGGGGAATCTTTGGGCAAGCATTCGTGTTTATTTCCCAGCCATCCCTCTCAAGAAGAAACCGTGATATGCAGATCAGTTTGACTATATAAAGTCAGAGATTTGTAATTATAGAAGAAGGAGGTAGGAGCTGCTACATTTGCTATGAATTGATAAGCAGGTGAGATTGAATGAAGTTGACTTTCGCATGTAAAGATTAAAAGTGGTGTTTGGCCACAGTGTAGAATGCGTAGATTTAATGTTACGTTAGAATCCACGTTAGATTAGATTTAATTAAATAAGTTACTTGTGCATATTTGCTTACTATTCATTGCTTTCTCCTGCAACATTCCCTCTGAGAATAAGTTGTTGTTGGTTAGTGTGCTTGAGTAAATAAATAATTGTTATTATGGAAGTTTCTGGTTTTGCTTTCATTCCTCCTACATGCTTAGGTAGAAAAGATGGTGAGGGAGCAACTTCAGGTGTAAGTCGCTCATAACGGCACCCAACGGGATTGTCCCAAGGGTGTTCTACTTTCCCTAACCCTGAAATAGGAGTCGGATCCAATTTTAGGGTCTTGCCCCAACTTTTTTTCCCTGGACCGGAAAATGCTGTTGAGTGTTTGGATTGTATTGAAAACAATCTCATGTTTTATGAAATACCTGCAAATTTAGCCTGTGCATATCTGAAAGGATCTCAGGGGATGGGCTAAGGATTGGTTTGAAGTATTGGGGTATACTTTCGTGCAGGGTAAGGAAACCGATCCTGAACAGTTGAAACAGGCGTTGACAGAGAGTTTCCCGATTGTACGAGATAAGGCAGAGTTAGAGGCCATATTTTTGCGTCTTATCAGACTAGAGGTCAGGCTCTGATGGAATTTGTTTATGATTTTTTAAAAATCCAGAAGATTCTTATGTTAGAAATGACCAAACAAAATTTAATAGAACATATCGTTTATCGTCTCGAACCTCAGGTTCTAGACTATGTTGAGGTTAGACCCCCCCCCACTAGATCTCAGCTTCTATAGTTGGTCTCGAAATTTGAAGAAAGATAATTTGGCCAGGGAAACCCAGGGTCCGAGTGATAATATTGGAATACAGGTAGGAGATTGCCTGACGATCGTAGAAGTGGAAATTGGCGAGATGCAGGGGTAATTGAGCGACAAAATGACAGGAGGGATACTAATAGAAGGGCATACGGAAATAGACCAAAGGGGAACAATGTTAATCAAAGGTTCGAGAACAAGAACCGTAATGAAAGAAATGATAGTGGGTTCGAGAAACGTGGTGGTCAGAATCAGTTAGGAAATAGGGGTCAGAGGAACAATTTTGATCGAGGTGATCGAAGACCTAGTGGTCGTTTAAATTGTTTGAAGGTTCAATTTGATCAAGATGATCAATCGCAGGTTGAACTGAATCCTCCTATCATGCTTTCTGCTCTGTGGATGTACCCTGTAGATCTTCCATATGTGCCCATTTTGTTGAACGAAACATTTATAAAAGCTTTATGGGATACTGGGGCAGATAAGTCATTTATTTCTGAAGATATGTACAAAAAGTATTTTTTTTTACAAAAAGGACAGTTAAGAAGTCACATGCCCAGGTCGTGACGACACAGGGTGCCAGCTGTAAAAATGTAGGAATGGTAGAATTACAGATTAGAATTTGAGAATTTACAAAGTGGAATTTTCATATTTTGGCGGAATTGGGATATCCTTGCATTTTAAGTGTCAATTTTATATGTGGTTCAAAAATTACATTAGATTTTGATAAAAAATCATTAGCAATTCCGGATTCGCAAATTGAAGATTTACCAATAGCTGAGGGGAATTTAGAGATTGATCTCTCAAAAATGAAGCTAGAGGAACGGCAGAAAAAGGAATTAAAAATGATATTTAATAGTTTTAAAGGGCTGTTTTCAGAAAAATTGGGGCTCACTCGCATGTTATATCATGAAATTGACACTGGGGATAAGATGATGATCTCGATCACATGATAATCAGTTATCATATGGACAAGATGTTATGGGCAGGTACAATAATACCAATTCCGTCGCCTTTTGAGTCTCCTGTTGTCTTGTGTCATAAAAATAACAGACTACCTCCAGATAGTCAGGAAGCTTATAGATTTGCAGTAGATTATCGCAAACTTAACGCAATAACTAGGTACCCTAGATATCCCTTGCCACTCATTGAGGATTTAATCACCAATATTCCTAACACTGCGATCATGAGTTTGTTAGATCTGCAGTTCGAGTGCTTCCAGTTGGCTGTAAATCCCAGTGATGTAGTTAAGATGGCCTTTGTCATAAAAAATGGTATTTTATTAAAAGTTATGCAGATCTCTGCAAGCTCCTTTATCAATTAAAAAAGAATAGAAAATTTGTTTGGTCAGAGGAGATGCGGGTTGCTTTTGATAGTATCAAATGGGCAATTACAGATTGATTGATTGAATATTAACGTCGCACTGTTCAGCTACACGAGGGCTTTTGGCGACAGACCAGCGGGTCTTTAGTGGTACTGGGCTCAAACTCGTGACAAGGCAAGCCACGATCTGATACCTATACCACTTGGCTACCATGACCACGGGCAATTACGGAAGCACCAGTATTAAAACTACTGGATGTTAAAGTGCCATTCGAGTTGTTTACAGATGCCAGTGCGATTGGGGTTAGGGTGGTTCTTACACAACATCATAGACCAATTGTGTTTGCATCGCGCATGCTCAATAATGCAGAGAGAAATTAAATGGGAACTGAATGCGAGTGTTTAGTGGTTATTTGGTCTTTAAATAAATTTCGTACATATTTTGGATCGCTCTTGCTAAAAGTGATACCGGATCATGCTGCCTTAACTATGTTAACTAATGATAAAAATTTATCCAGTCGAATGATTAGATGGGCACTCAAGCTAGCTGAGTTTAATGTTGAATGGGAACACCGTCCAGGAGTTCAAAATGTGGGGGTGGATGTTTTGTCTAGGAATCCGGTCAAAAGTATAGTGGTCGAAAATATTGCTTGTGCAGTGATTAGAGATTTTGTACTTTCGTCCACAGAGCAATTGATAGTGGAACAAAGAAATCACCTTGAGTTAGGTCATATCTATAGAAATCTTGAAAACCTTGATGAGAGCTCGATTAATGCGACAGTCTGTGGGAATTGGTCTCATGATTTCAAGCTAATTGATGGCTTGTTGTTTTACACTGAGTGTGCAACCACTCTTTAAGAACTGAGAGTGTATATTCCGCGATCACTGAGGGTTAGATAATGCACAAATTTAATGACAAGCCCATGGCTGGTCATTTAGGAAAGAAAAAACTTATTTGAGGGTTAGGGATGCTTGTTATTTTCCCTATATGAGAAAATATATATTTATCAATATGTTTTAATGTGTGATTTATGCCAAAGATTTAATTATGAAAACTTGTTACCAGCTGGTCGTTTAATACCGATTGTGACTTGTTATCCGAATAAAATAGTTTCACTAGATTTGTTAGGTCCCTACCCAGCGTCTCGACCTGAAAGGTAAAGAAATATTTTAGTAATAACCGATCACTTTACGAAGCGGATTGAGGTTATACCCCTCAGAAAGGCTTCCTCCAAAATAATTGTAAATACCCTGTTTGAGAATTATACACCGCGATATGGAGTTTCTGTAAAAATGATTAGTGATAATGGTCCCCAATTTGTATCCGAAGTTTTCGAGCATTTAAGTAATAGACTGGGCATAAATCATGTTAAAACAGTCGTGTATAGACCACAGTCAAACAGAACGGAAAGAGTTAATCGTGATTTTTGCAAATGATTGCTAGTTTTGTAAATGACAATCATGAGAGTTGGGACCAATTCCTGAAGGAGTTCGCCTATGCTTTGGGAACGGCCATGCACTAAACTACTGGGAAAACACCAACAGAGATATTTTTGGGCGGAAAGCTTATTACCCAGTTTCAAAAACTGGTAATGGTGACAGATGCTGCAGAATTTGTGGTTGCCAATATTGAAAAATTATTTAGGGAAGCTAGGCAGAACACTAGAATTCCACATGAAAAGTGGGCGAAGTACTACAACTGAAGGATACACGAAGTTAACGATTTAGTGCTTGTACAAACACATCCCATAAGTTCTGCCAGCAAAAAGGTAGTAGCTAAATTTAAACCCAAGTTTGAGGGTCCTTAGAGTCTTGAGTGTTCAAAACAATAATGTTGTCATTTGGAAGGCAGGCAGAACAACCATTAAGATAGACCAAATGCGAATTTACCATCAGAGAAAAAGTAATGAGGGTGTGGTGGACATAGATAGTTCAGTTAGCAGCAGATCAGAATATCAGTCGAATAGTTCTGAGCTAGTAGACCTAGGTTAGATCGGCCGCAGAGCTTTAGGAGTAGTGAAAAACAGGTAGAAAAGGGAGAAAAGACATGTGTTGCTGGAAATAAAAGTGGTAGGAGAGAGCAATGGTTAAGCAAACGCAAGCGAACTAGTGGTTTGAATGAGTCATTGGTAGGTTTAAGACAATCTGCACACAAGAAATGACTACCGGAAGTGAGGAAATTCAAAAGAGGCGTCCCTTCATTGGTAGAAGAAAAGAAGGCCACATAACAGAAATAATCATAAGAGAAGCCATCATCCATCTCGTCAAACCAATAAACTAAAAAAACAACAACCAGAAGGACAGAGGAGAACAAGAACTGGTCCAGCTGAGGAAAGGCCACTAGAGTCAAGCCGGATCCAGCCAGGGAGGTCCAACCTGTACAATCTGAGGAATAGAGGAGAATAGACCAGGAAAGCCAGTTCCCAATCTACAGAAAAAACAGTACAAGCCAAGGAGGGACCAGTCTAGGAGATCAAGTCCCTACAGCTTGCGACATCGTCGTCAGTCCAGAAAAGGTGGCCATGATGCAGAGGAGAGTCTAATAAGCAGAAGCTCCCTATAGTTGGAGGTCCACATTGGAGACATAGCAGAAAGACGATGAAAGAGCTTTAGCCATGCTGTATTTTTCCATTTATTTTTTTACTCACAGGCAGTCAGGTGAATTTTTGTTAAATTGTTGCAGTCTTGTTCTGTTAAAGTTTTTATTATACAAAAGTTTTACACAACATTGAGGTGCATTTTTCTGGTTGTTTGAAAAATGAACTTTTGTTTGTATACATTTATTCCAAAGTGTGGAAAGCAATTGTATTTTTACTACTTATTGAGACTTAGCTGTGGTTCGAGAATTCCTTGTATTGTTTGTTTATAATGAATGTTTTGAAATTGTATATAATTGCGTACCTATTCACGTATTGATGTGTATATTAGTATGTATCTGGTTTTGGGATGTGGCGTAAATAGGAAATTAACCATAATAGGGCTGTGCGATTGGGATGGGAGTTTTTGAAAAAAACCCAGATGTGTGATGTGTTTATATATTTAAAAGTAATTGACATTTGACATAAGTGTGAAAGTTCAATATTGTCTATGTATGAATATAGTGTTGATGAAATTTTTTCTTGTACGTTCACTGATCCAGTTCTCATTTCAGGGTGGCTGACCCTGATATTTTGAAGTTTCTTGTCTTGAAGAGTAAGAAATATGTAACAGAAAGGTAGTTGTTAAAATTTTAAAGTTTTACGTACCGTATTTTCCTGTATATAATCTGCAGCGGCGTATTATCCGCAAAACCTTTTTTTCGAGTAAAATAAAAAAAACATTGTATAATCCGCCGCAGTTTTTACGGCGAATAATCCAAAATATAAACTGCCGATAATGAGTGTCACATAAGGTAAAAAATACACAATATAATTAAAAATAAGAAGAAATTATCCAGAAAACAAAATTTATTATGAAACGTCTTTTTAAATATGTATGATAATATTTTTTACGATAATCTCAATAAAACAAAAAAATTCTTTGCTACTGCCATCTATGTTTTGAGTTGTTAAACAAACATTGCACGCGGAAAAAATCTTTTTTTTTTAATTTAGCAAGTTAACAGCAAAAAAATTAAGATCGAGATTGCTTTCCCATTGTCTTTTTCTTTTAAAATCCATTTATTTCTTCCTCTAATTCTCTATTGAGGTTTTTCATGACGATTGGCTCTATAACGTCGATCACAATTTTCGAAGTTGGTCTTGTTTTTTCTCCACAAACGAATATTCGATTCGTCAACGTTGAAAAACTTTACAGCTTCCCGATTTTGGTAGCCTTCTTTATAGCTTTTAATTTGAAGTTTGTTGTGTAACTTACACGCTTTCTCTTCAACATGATGAAAACTTTCCAAGGACGTGATAGCTCTAGTCAAGAGAAAATTGGAAATGGCGCCAGTGCATAGTAACTGTTTTTTCCTTCCGAGGAACCGAATTCGTTTTTGAATGTAATTGGACAAAAACTAGTTATGGCTGAAATACGTCAACCGAGTTATGAAAGCTCCATCTATTATTTATAAAACATAATCGGCATTTCTTTCAAAACATTATTGTTAGCTTTTCTGATGGAGAAAGTTTTTTCTCAGATAATCTGCGGCGGCGTATAATACGCACAACGAAATTTGAAGCTTTCTTAACACATAATCCGCAGATTATATACAGGAAAATACGGTATTATGTGCGACCGAGTTTTTCCCTTCCTCTGGAGGTTTTTCCTTGGTCCTCGCCCAAATGAGGTACACCTTAGTAATAGAATATACAAGTGAATGTCTTATGAGTAAAAGTAATATAAAATTTTGACTAGTACTTTTTGCATGTTTTTTAGTGTAGCATTTTGATA
>BMAV01012079.1:186372-206454 GCA_019973955.1 Trichonephila inaurata madagascariensis
AGAGATGACAATGACGACTTTCAGCAGCACATAGTGGCAGGTAATGAAACCTGGTGTCACCACTTTCAACCGGAAGAGAAGTTCATCAGATTGCAATGGAAACATCCCAACTCACGTATGCCAAAAAAATTCAAAGCTCAGCAGCCAGCCAGAAAAGTGATGTTGGCGGCAGTTTTTGACATGCAGGGACCTCTATTACTGGAGTTTAAGGAGCTGGACGTCTTCATCAATGCTCGATGCTACACCTAAGAACTTGATATGCTGCATAAAGCTATCAAATCAAACGTTCAGGTATGCTGTCATCAGGTGTCACTATTCTGCATGACAATGCAAGGCCGCATGTCCCTAAGGCATGTGTTGAGGCACTAGCCAGTAGAAAGTGGGAAGTCCTAGAAAATCCAGCTTACAGTGAGATCTGTCGCCTTTTAACTAGCACATCTTTGGTCTGGTGAAGGAAAGCCTAAAGGGTTAACGATTTCATTCTGATGATGTAAGGGCTGCAGTTTGGAACTGTGTTTCCATGATCAACCAACATCATCCTTTGTGGAAGGAATTCGTAACCTTCTTAAGCAATGGGACGTCTGCCAAAACGCCATGGGTGATTCTTTTAACAAACTTTGTATGCATTTCACTCATTAAATATTGTTGCTTCTATCCATGTATCTGTCTCATTTCTGACCTTATGCATCTCATGGAAATACACCTCAAATCACTTTCATTTGAAGGTTTGCACAGAAACTGCAAAATAAAGTACTGGTTAAGCAGTTAATATATTTCTTTCTGCTATACACATTTTCTCTTGTGCAATATCTGGGTTAAAATTAATGCTCCCACCAATACTGGTTGTTGAACAGCCTAAATTTATAGAAGTGAGTAAGTCAATGTTTATAAAAATCCAGTTAACTGAATAATGTATTCATTTAGAAACCTCAACAAACAACACCTATAATAATACAGGAAGAAAAAGAGAATTTGTCAAACTCACAACAGATAAGTCCTAGACAAGGAGTGTAGGAGGAATCACTGTCACCCTTCATTGTTATTTGATATTCCATTTGACTATCTACATCCTTGATTGTAGGTTGAGCAGGAAATGTAGGATGACTGTGATACCAGCCCACGACAGACAAGTGCCGCCTTTCAAGTGACCTTCGAATCTGAAAGAAAATTCCTCTATTTATAGGATACTGAAACTCTTGTAATAAAAATGATTTAATATCCAAATATTATGGTTATAAATAAGCAGCAAATAAAAGATGATCATGCAAAAAAAGGGGGAAAAGGAACCAAAATTTGTATCAAGTACCTTTTTTTCTCAATAAAAATTTCAAACTTTTCACTGAAAATGAACGCCTTTCCCCCTTATACTACTTTCTTTACTATTTTTAATATTTATAGTTTCATAAAATAAAGTAATAAATGTAGGTAAAATAATAAAAAAAATAATAACATGAAACTATTTTGATCTGAAAGATCTTTTTTCCCAGATGAATTATTGAAATCAGAATTAATTTTTGATGATAAAAAAATAGCAAAAGTTGTACAAGGTATAAGTATTAAAGCATAAATATGCAACAGAGCTTTCAAGGTTTACTGCTTCTGTAATTGCTGGAATCCAACATACTTAATATGTATCCCATTATACTCAATTGAAGATCTAGTTAATCAAAAAATATTTTTCGATGCATCGGTAAATAATCTAAGAAATACAGTCAGACTAAGTTAACACATAACTCAGTAACATGCCAGTCTGCTAAAAATGTGATGTTACTATGGTTTTCTTTAAAAGGCAATCATTAGAAATACCACACCCTGACATTGTGATGCCATAATATTTACTTTCATTAAAAAAAATTCAGATAAATCTTTTGTTCTACTGACATCACAACTTCCTATTAAGAGCAGATGTTAATACTTTTTTCTTTCATTTTGTTTATGTATACGAATTATTTCTCAGTAAGTGAAATGCTCCACATTAAATTTTTTTTACCAGAAAGATTAACATATTCAATCATTTATTGTTGATCAAAATGTATTTTGAGGGTTGAAAAGAGTTTTTCATTATAAGTGACACTTCTAATCATTAAAAATAATATCAAAGGCACGCAAAACATAAACAAATGGCTTATATGATACAAGAAAACTAAATGTTATCAAATGAAAAATGGATCATAGCAAGAAAAAAAAATTGCTAGAGAACTTTATCTACTTTGATGATCGAAAATGGGAATAAATTTTTTCAGTTCATTGATGGTGAAGAAAATGGAACTTACAATACTTAAGTTTATAAACTTACAGTTTATATTTATATTATAAATCAATGATTCAACTAAGTTGTTGTTAATTAACCATGGATCCTGACCAGTGTGAGTTCACAGGGTCAGATTTAATACTTATTAATAATGTTAGTACTCGCATTTTTTAAAGATGCTGATTGCACTAAGTATTAAAAAATGCACACAAATAGGTTCATAAAAATGTATTTATGATTTAAAAAATATTTCAGGAGAAAATGAAAGCATATGAGCTTATTTTAGTTTTTTTACATAAATATTTGATTTCTCAATGATGCCAGCTGCTGCGATCACGTTACAATTTGTTCAGAGGGAGAAAATCCATTTTTGAGATATTAAAATCAAATTATAATAAAACAAAGAAAACTGAAAATTCATTCAGTAATATTGAATTGATTGAATATTAAAGTTGCACTATTCAGCAACACAAGGGCTTTTTTTTGGTGACGGACTACTTAATTTTGCACCATAGTCAAGTTTCAGCTTTCGACAGATTTATCGTGTTTCGATGCCCTACATGGCGGGTCTTCAGTGGTACTGGGCTTAAACTCGTTACAAGGCAAGCCACGATCCGATACCTTTACCACTCGGCTACCGCGGCCACTCAGTAATGTTGAAAAAATAAAATTATTTTCATTGATTAATAAGTTACGAAATAAAAAATTTGAGTACCGTAAAATCCGGCGTATAACGCGCACCGGTGTATAACGTGCACCTACACTTTCAAGCTAAATTTTTTAATTTTTAGGTATATTCGCCGTATAATGCGCATCCCCTTTTTAACGAAGAAATCCCAAATATTGATATATATTGTTTTTATGTTTTGAAGTAATTTATTCAAGGTGTTATCCCAGACTTTCGAAAAAATAGTATACTTCTAGAACTAAAACTGTTCTTGTTCATAAGGCAAGTTGTTTCTTTTAAATAAACAGTGTATCGATACATCTAGAAGTAAATTTTTTTTATGTCCATCCTTTTTGTTATTTTTAAAGCTATCATTTTTATACCCGGCGTATAATGCGCACCCTGAATTTTCGATCTTATTTTTTGTGTTCAAAGTGCGCGTTATACGCCGGATTTTACGGTAATTTTTTTTTATACCTCATCTTCAACTCGAGCAGCACTGTCTTTATCACCAAGTCCGGATCTGCAAGGGAATGCTTGTAAAACTGCCAAATCTAAAAAAAGAAAATACTTCATAAAAATTTTAATATTTTAAAACACACAAATGTATCATGAAAAATAAGTACAGTTGGACCTCTATTTTACAAAGTCACTAAATTCTGAGAAAAAGGTTCGTTATGTGGAAAATTCCTTAAATAGAGATTCATTTTTAATATGCATTGTGTTCTTGGTTCCAGGAAAAAGTTTGTAAAATAGAGATATTTGCAAAATAGAGGTTCATAAAATGAAGGTCTGACTATATATACACTGCTGGCCACAAAAAATGCAACACATGGAAGGAAACACGCAAACCATGTGAAATTTACATCATGAGTTGGCAGCGATGAAATAAGCAAATCATTAGCATTATAGTGCAGACGCACATCATGGGCGACTATAGCGCCACCTACAAGCACTATATAAGGGAAGAACAGATTGGCAATTTGAAGTATGGCAATTATTTTTTTGTGAGTTCTTTTTTTGCATAAGCTGTTTACCTATGCCTCATGGAAGACACTGAGCATTTTTTGACCACGTTTCTCAATTTGACCAAAAAAGAATAGTACCTTTTAGGGATCACGAATTATCCTTCAGAAAAATTGGTCAACATATTGGACAAAACCGTGTAAATATGATACGGATCTGTTATCGCTGGATGCAGGAAGAAATGACGGACTGACAGGTCGATCGCACCCACCTCGTTGCACCACTGCCCATGATGACAGGCACATTGTATGCATGGCAGTGATGGATTGCACAGCCACATCAATGAACCATGGCACAACAGATTCAGTCTGTTACACTTCATTTAGTATCCGTTCATGCTATTGGACACTGTTTCAACCAGAGTGGAATGTCCACAAGGTGTCCATTATTTAGTTTACTTTTAACTGGAAGCCACAGGCATTTGCACCACCAATGGTGGACATGGACAATAGAATGGGGCAACATTGTCTTTACTGGCGAATTCCACTTCTACCTGCAACATCACGATGGTCGGATTCGAGTTTTGAGACACCCTGGTGAGAGGTTGCTGAATTGTCGTGTTTATGCATCGCTACACTGGTCCTGTCCCCAATATCATGGTTTAGGGTGGGATTAGATTTCACTGCAGCACCCCTCTAGTACATATTGTTGGCACACTTAACAGCCAGTGCTACATCTCTGAGGTGTTGGAACCTGTGGTCCTCCCATACATTCAGCGCTTGCCATCAGCCATATTAAAACAGGATAATGCATGACCACATGTGGCACACAATGTTCAAGAGTTCTTCTTTACCCATCAAATTGAAATGCTTCCTTGGCCTGCTTGTTCTTCCGATCTATCGCCAAACGAAAACTTGTGGTTTATACTAACTCAACTGGCCCAGGATACACCAGATGAAATTTGGCAATATGTGGAAGCCGCATGGACTACTGTACTCCAAGAATACATCCAAAGCCTCTTTGATTCTATGCCAAGGTATGTGGCAGCAGTTGTAGCCAACAATGATGGCTATTCTAACTGCTGATTTTGTCATCATCTACAAGTCACAAGAGGCTGTAATTTTAATTGTTTGATCTTTGTACAACATGTTATCTGTCAAATAAATTTTGCTGTGATATCTCTGGTCCTTGATGTTGCATTTTGTGTGTGGCCAGCAGAGTATTTTTCATACAATGACTAACAAATTTTTTTTATCTTGAATTTGCCTACATCTAGATGTGGACATGACTGAGTCTTTTCTGGCTATCTGACCCAAATATTGTGAAATAAAATGCACAAATTTGGGTATCTTTTTTTCTCATTAGCTGTGATTTCTAGGGCAGGAGGAAGAGCACTCAGGAGCAGGAAGTTTTTATTCTCTTTTTTCTTTATAAAATATTAGCATCATATTGTCAAGCTTAACAATTTTACCAGAATAGAGCTTTGCATCTCTCATTTTATTTTATTGAAGGAATGTGGTACTTTTTTCTTGGAATGATTTATTGTTTTAACACCACTTATTCCTTGTACATTTCATTAATTTCAGGGAAATGAACTGTCTGTTGACAGGTTTCCTTCAGTGTTATAATAAGGTTTAATCAAGCTAAAAACAACATATTCACCTCCAGTTTCTCCAGATGACCTTGTTAAATTTCCCCTCAAGTACGAATTGTTAGGTAAATATATTGACTGCATATCAGTAACAAGCTAAAATATAATGACAAATTTATTTGGCTTTTAAGGCATAATCTGAATGAACTGGCAGTGAGTTTTCATGTTCATCCACAGTTATATTTTCACCCATTTTGCAACACACCAGTTTTCTAAAAATGTATTCCAAAAATAGCGTACAAAGGCAAATAGATTTATATGCAGTCTTTGAGCAATGAACTTCATAATTTCTATGAATCAGTCTCTAGTTATTGTCTGGGTGGAAAATGTAGGGTAATTCTAGGATTTTGACCATAAACTCAAAACAGGAAAACCTTTTGCATTAAAAGCCTAATGAGTATGCATAAGTAAAATGAAAGCATCTAACTCAAAGAAAGATTAACACCACACACAATTTGGATTTTAAGATTAACTAATTTAGTAAAATAACTAAGAAAGCCATGAAATTAAAGTGCAAATATAATTTTGTAGATGCAGTCAAAATGACCAGTATAGCTGTAATACTAGGTATATACTGCAATAGTGACAAAAGTAATTATTTGTACTGAACAAAAAAAGAAACAAGTAAACTTTGTAAGTATTTAGGAAAAGTCAAAAAATGATAAAAGTATAAATACAGAAATAAAAAAAGTTATGTAAGTTAAAATACAAGAGGGGGACAATTTATAATAATTTATGAAAAAAACATATTGTATGAGTTAAAAAATCATAAAAAGATAAATACATGCAGCTTTATTATTTAAAACTAATAAGTGGTATTTTATACTCACTATGAGATGCTATATCCCAGTTACCACCCAAATAGCCAACAACTTCATTTTTTATAATGTGACAATGAAAATCCTAAAAAAAATACACATAAAATACTTAAGGAAGTCAATTCCACAGTAAAATTAGGCAAAAAAATGCTTAATACTTATTAAATTATAAAAAGAAGTGAAATATTTTTGCATTTGCTGATAATGAAGTAAAGAATTTTTCTAAGGCAAACATTCGAATAGCAAAACCATCTCCATAAAGTAAAACAATATTTTAGATTTTTAAAAAGCTTTTTAAGGTAGTAGTCTGGTGAGACGCGTTCAAAAAATCAATTTTTTTTAAGAACATTTTTCAGAAGAAAAACATTTTAAAAATGTACCCTAAAATTTGTAATATTTTCAAAGTTATAGCCAAAAGAAGACCGCAATGTGCATGTGTATGAAAATGTGTTGGTGCACCAGTGGCAGCTGCTCTGATCATTCCTTCTTTATTGTCCTTCCGTCTCTATTATTCTAGGATACATAGGTATGCGTATTATAGCAAACCTTTTTGATCGACAAAGACGAAATGTAAGAATTTTGTACAGCATACAAAACTCTCAGCACTTTTACTGTCAAGATTCTTGATGCAAATATTAACAATTGAAAGCGGAAAATCAAAAGAGCACTTATGAACACCCAGTAATGTTTGACGAGCAATTTATAAATCTTAAAAAACCAATGTATGTGACTAGCATCTGATGATTTGATGAAAAGATGTTTGGGGGAGGGGAAACACCCAAAATAATAACGAAAGTTTCAATCACTGTGTATGGAATTTTGCTCCGAAGCATACGTTTACTGGGAAAAACGTTTTGGAAATTGCTAGCTATACTGCTGCCTGCATCTTTAACAGTGGCATAACATACACTCCCACATCATGGGGGGCCCAAAGCCTATGTTATGTTATGGTTTTGGAATTCTTTGTGAGATCTGGCTTGAGGCCCAAAACCTGACTTCGCAGGGGGCCCTAACATTCTCCATAATGCAACTTATCTTTAATGAGGGTTTTCTACCTGTACTCAAAGTTATGGAGGTGATGGGCATTATAATAGGTCCAACAGCCATTGACACTGTTGACAATGCATGAATTTTGAGGGCAGAGAAAAAATGCAGAAGCTAACTGTAAAGAGGCCAGAACCTTATGCTGGGCTCTCAAAGCCGCTGAAAATGATAACTTTGAGGAAACAGAAGGATTGCTCTATGCACCAAGTACAGCTGAATAATGTAAGTATTGTCAACACTTTAAACACGTTTTTCTCAAAACTATGTTTTTGAAATTTCAAGGAAGCACTGATTCGAAACTATTCAATAGATGCGGCTAAAAATTTGACCTGTCATTCTAGACATACATGGCTAAATATTTAACCTTTAAAATATTCAATTTTTTAATAATAAATTTTTTTAAACAATTTATTAAGGGGAAAAAAATTAGATTTTCAGAACTTTTTTTCACAAGTCCACCATTTTTTTTTAATATGCATATTATTTGTTAGTCTATTAGAATAAAGTCTACAGAAGAATAATCTCTGATTTTTTTTTATTTTAGATGACTAAGGAAGGCTCTGTACTTCCCCAAAACAGGTCACCTTTTTTTCAAAGACATCCCTTTGACATAAAAAATTATGAACATATTAATATAAAATTAAGTAAAAAAAATTTCTTTTTGTACACTTTAAAATACTTATAAAAACATTTAAAAATTACAAAAATGATCGCATTTTATTTTCTCGTTAAAAAAAATGCATGAAAAAACGTCAAAATTTCGTCCATCACACCAGACTACTACGTCAATAATTATTAGAAATCTCACTTACCACCAGTAACAAACAATTTGTGGCAATTGTAACAGTAAATGGTTGTATTCTGTCTAAACCAGAAAAAGGTGTACATTTCACAAGAGTATTGAGATCACTGAAAAGCGAGCATATCTTTAATAAGTATCACATATTGAATTTGTATTATTGGTCAATTAAAAAAATGTTTATTTGTATTTGTGAATAATGTTTTTCAATAAACTAAGTTAGAATGAAATGTTTACAACTTTGAATGGTTAATATGTATACAGAACAAGTTATTTTAATCAAAATATAAAAACAATACTATTTAAAGTTACTAATCTATGAAATGAACTCCAAGATGGAAAACAGAGTATCCTTCACCGATAAGGTAAGAAAGCATACATGTTTTTCAAAATTTAAATAATTACACAGTTGAAAGATAGATAAACATGTTTACACATTAAATTAGAACTCTCTTAAAAAATAATTATTTCATTCTAGAATGCAAGAATATTGAGAATACAAAGTTTTAAGAGCAAAAGATTCTTTGAATCTGAAATCACTTTACACACAAAAAAGTAAAAACAAAAATCTCATGTATTAAAAATATATATTTAAAATGTACAGAATACCACAAAAACTTCGCTAGTAAATTTGTTCAGAAATCAATAATCTACATTTGCTGTTCTAAATATGATACACACCAATTGGCTGCTTCATAGTTAGAGCAAAAACAATTTATCAGTTCTTGATTTGTTTAAAAAATGTGCAAAGGAATATTTTCAATTGTTGCTTTATTTGTTGAGTAAATTAAAATGTAATGTTTTGCTGAAGAGCTGGTGGGTTCAATATCTAAAATGAATGGTTTTCTTTATAATTCCATTATCCATTGTGTAATTCCATTATCCATATCTTTCAACTATGATCCCAATTTACAATATAAATAGCATACTTGGATTTTTTAAATATTTTAACAACATCAGTTTTGTCATCTACATACCATTCATATATGGTAGGATCAAAAAGTTCCCAAATAGGTCAATTACAAATTAAAAAAATAGAACAATAATTTAATCTTATTGGCCTTCAAAGTACAGCTGGCCTGTATCCACACACCTGTTACAGCGTTTGTATAACTGTTCAAAACACTCCTGGAATCTATTTTCTGAGAGGTCCTTCAGTTGCTTCATCGCATTTTGGCTCACCTCATCTGGATCCTCAAAACAATGTCCCTTTAATTTGATTTTCGACCATGGAAACAGGTAAAAATTCTGTGGTGCTGAAATTGTTCCCGTATGGTTTCTTCAAAATCTTGAGTGTCTCGCATGATTTCTCGAGCAAAACATAGAATTTGATGTTTGCATGCTGCTCCAAAGCCAACACTTCAAAATCTGACAAACAAAAAATTTACTTTATCAGAAATGATTTGCAGCTAATGCCAACAGTACAGGAAATAAATTCCAGATGGCTGTATGTTTTCTTTATTAAAGCTGACAAACCACGGAACAGATATTTTCCTTCCTACAAATACCTGCATGAATGTAGGGGACTATTCCAGGAACTTTTTGACTTTAGTAGTTGAAACTTATATGAGGAACATTGCAAAAATAAGTTTCTACATTTCATTTTCACACATAAAAAATTTTTGTCCAAAAATATACCATAAATTCATGAACTATATTTCTTGAACTATTTTTCAACATAGTCATCACTGATGTAGAGACATTTGTCCTAATGTGCAATTAATTTGAAAATTCCACCCTCATAAAACCCCAAATCCTGCAATGCAAGGAACTGTTGCAGAGCTAGCTTCATCTCAGCATTTTTTGGAAGTTACGTTCTGAGAGTACGAATTTCAAAGCAAGGCACAAGTGAAGGTCTGATGAGGCAATGTTGTTTTCATTCTTGGATATGGAGGGATGTTCATTTCGACCTTTTTATTTCCCAGTCTGCCTTCCTTCTTCCAACATGCAACACCAGAGACCAACCATTTGACGAAACATGACCTCTTCAATAGGCGTTTATGGATGTTGAACTTACTAGTCCTACGTGGATAAAAGGGACCATGCTGTCAGCCCATATCTGCATGCCCTTGTGATTTGTATTCAAATAATTTCAGGCACATAGGTCTGCTGCTCTGCACATGTGTCATTCCTCCTATGCTGATGCTCCATCCATTGTTAAACTAGCAACTGTTATTGTTAAACTGTCAAGTATATTGGGCCTATTTTATATTGAATATGAAATGTTTTTGTATGGAAATAATAAAAATATGAAAAGAATAATAATATAGGATAACATTTAAAGTTATAACAATAAATCCTCTAAAGAAAATGTAATTTATGGAATGTATTGAAAAATACTTTCCAAAACCAATAAATAATTTACATGAGAGGTATTACACATGGCATGTTCTATTCGTGTTTTATATAAATTATTCACAATTAAATTATTGTACAGCACCAAAAAAAAAAAAAAAAAAAAATTAATAGCATTGTTTTGAGATGTTTTTGAAGCATAAAAGAAAAATATCCAAATGAAGAGAAATCAAGATTTTTTTACCATTTCAAAATTTTGGATATATATATGTCCAAATATACATTTTGATACACATGTTTGATCAAATTCTTTACAGAATTTTTTATGTATTGTAACTTAAAAATCAAGTAAAAAAAAAATAAAAGTAGTACATAGTGAATAGTTTAAAAAATGCAGGGAGGAGGCAGATTCTATCCAGTTTTAAATTATGAGATGCAAACCAATAATTAATCGCAATATAAAAATTTAAGAAATTGAATAGTATTAACATTACACCATAACAGTGGTGACTAAGCTGAGGCTCATCCCTCAAACATAGAGCAGTGATTAATTATAAGCAACACATTGAATATTCATGTGCCAACTTATTCTTTTGCAGTAGATGACATAGTTGAGTCCCCTATTAAGTACTAGAATGCTTTACGCTCAATTCCAGTTCCTGGTACGAGTTTCACACACTTATATTTGGCAATTACACTTGCAGATGACTTGCTTTGCTAATAATTGATATTCTGCGAGATACAAAAAATATATGTTTGAGATCCGCTTAGAGATTAGAGCTTTGTACTTTTCTATGATTTGCTTACATTCTAGTTATCCTTCACAGTGCAAAAGAAAATAGCAAAATAAGCAGACACAGTAAAAATAAGTTGTTGGGGCTACTGTAATTACATGGCATATTTGAACTCATATGTGAAATAAACTGATCCATAGTGTGCCATTGTACTATAGTAACATGAGGTTTTTAATTATATAGCACAATATTTTCTTAGGTATAATATAAATACACAGAGTGAGCAAAAATAAAAAGAAGTATTAAAAGCACTTGTTGGACAAAAAATAATCAAATTTGCTGGGCATATATAGTGGAACATGAAACTTAGGATTTCTAAAAACAAACTTAGTATAAAAAAATCACCACAAAGAGAAATGGTAATGTTGTAGAAGTGTATTAGTGAATAAAGTATGAATTAAATGCCTTAAGATCAGGAGATCTAGATAGCCATACCATAGGATATGAAAGACTAATGAATTTGATATCAGAGAAATGTTGCTGCAATATATGCTGTACCTTAAGTCCATTGTGGGTTTGTCTACCACTCTGCAAGAATATTGTTAAATTCAGACCTTCTCATTGCTGCAGTTGAGGGACAAGTTTTGCAGCACATCAGCATAGATCCCAAATCCACTTTCATGATTTAATTAGTAAAAGTAAGGGCCAATGATAAAAGATGTAAAGTCACATCACATTGTGATTTTTGGTATGGAGAGAGGCTCCTGCACGGTGTGCATATTATTCACAGCTGCAATGAGACAGTTGTGTGTGTTAATATCGCCATTCATATGAAAGTGTACTTTGTCACTCCATAAAATCTGTAACAGCCAAGTATCATCGATTAGCATGCTTACTACAAATCTCAACAAAAAATCTAATTGCATGGCTGCATCTTGAGAGAGCAGTTCTTGAACAAGAGAGTTTTTATATGTGTAAAACTTTAATATCTGATGCAGGATCTTCTGCACCATTAAGTATGGGATCTATGTATGTCAATACAGCCCAAGCACTGTTAATATCCTGCACAGTCACCATCTCTTGATAAAAATAACAGTTGCAAATTTTTCAACTTGTTGCTGACAACCCTGGTCTGGTTGCTATGCAACAGTTCCTGTAGTTTTAAATAATTGAATCATGTTTTATAAGTTTGTTATGCTCATTGGTCCTTTTCATACATTTTTTAATTGCAGAAATTTAGAAAAAGCAGCACAAACAATTTTGCTTCACTGATATAATACAGCTTGAGTAACAAAGCATAGTCCTGTAATTTAAGAGCCATCAAAAGACAGCTGGTCTTAGATTAACAATTCTCTTAGCATTTTCTTTCATACTCACAATCCCTGCAAGGAACCCAATTATGCAAATTAATGCATTTCATTTGATGAACCGCACCAAAGTTTCCTTAATGGCAACTGTCAGTAAAATTTTTCTTTCTTTTTTTGAAATCAAAATTCCATGGTTTACTATGTAGGATGATCAAAGTTGGTTATGTTTGTCTAATACTTTACTTGCTAAAGGGCTTTGAATATTTCATGTTATTTCATACATAACCTGTATGCAGTACTAAGAAAATAGAAAACTAATGTGAAAGTTACTCTTAAATTTTTGAGATATGGCTAAATGTTAGTTATCAAATTTTAGTACTCACAGTAATTCCTTTGATCAACAACACATTCCTTTAGATGAACTCTCCAAAGATTACTAATGTCAGATTATGTACTTTTTTGAATCAATGAAAAATGCACATTAATCCCTTCATTAATCTTATTTTCAGAATGAAATGACACCCATATAGGATGTAAAGAAGTCATCTTACAAGCTCACTTTGATGTTTTTGCTCAAGAAATTCAGCTGCCAATTCTCAAATTAGAGAATGAAATTATCAAGGTGAAGTATACCTTCTGATATTAACTTATTGAAGAATTTGTGAAAGACAATTAGTAGAGTACCAGTTAGCAGTTCCTGTCTTCTGTTTCTTCAGTTTAATAGCTTTGAACATTCTTACACTTTTAAAGTAAATAATACACATTACTTTTATTTCTTGTACTTTCACCATTGTTGTTGATTTGAAAGCATCTTTAAAGACTTATACTTCACTTTTTTGATACATTGAAATATCAAAAGCAGCATGTGTATTAAATCTCCAGTTATAATTTTAGGAATAATAAGCATACACTATTATTAACAAAGTTAAAAATTTCTTTACTGATTAGGTGCTTTGTTAAATTATGGGAGATACTGAAACTTTTTCGGAGATAATAGCTGACAAGGATTTTTCTGCGTATCCTTTATATTGAAGAGAATTTCAACCTCTACGAAATTCTGTAAAACATTGTTAATATAATGGCATCAAATGGAGCTTCATTTTTATAAGCTAAATGTAAATGTTAAGCAGATTCTTCTTGATTTGGTCTTATGTTAAAATCGCATAAAAGGGGGAAAGCAAAAAAAGACAAAGAAAACCCACCGAACCACAACACCCTTATATTTATAAAATGTTCTTTTCTTCTACAAATTAAATTACAATTAGATTATAAATTACCATTTGTGGGAATAAAATACTTTATATTTACAAATCTGATTTAATTTAAATGATAATTAAAATCTGATTTAACGTCCATTGTCTGTGTCAGTCTCAAAAGTTCAGTGATATCCTGGTACAAATAACAAAAAATGTGTTTTAAATATACATTATTAAACTGTAAAAAATTAAAAATCAATTGTATTTTATACGTAATAGAAGATTATAAGTTGTAGATGTGTTTCAAAGACCTTTTTTTTAAAAACTTACTGTGCAAATGATCTGTTCCCAAGAACAGTATGAGGGACAATAATTCGCTTTTGTGGGGAAGGTCGAGGTCTTGGAATGATGCTTTGCAGTTTGTCTATATTAATAAAATTGAAAAGTTTTAATTATATATTATCTTAAAAATAAAATTCATAATTTCTTTAACATTTAAGCAATACTGTATTTACTACTTTTAAATTCAGAAATGAGCATAATGATTTACCTATTTCCCACTTTTTCGGAGTAGTGCTAAAAAGAAAAAATTAAAAATGTTAAATTACATAACAGAAAATTTAAGAAAAATATTTAAATTTGTTAATACATTCCTAGCATAAAATGCTTTCAAATACATAAATGAAGATAAAAAGAATAACAGTTTAAAAAAGTAGTACTTCCTATTTTATATATCACAGTATCTCAAATTAAACTTTTTTTTTTACAGGTAGTAAGATATATAAGGTAGTACAGGTATATTAATAGTTTTTAACAGGTTATAAAGTGGGGAAAAACTTTAAACGCATTAAATTTATTGATTTTCAACAGTAAAAAAAAAAAAATTCAATAAAATTTAAGACAAACTCAAACACAAAAAGGTAAAACTGATCTTACAAAAATAACTTCATGAACTAAATTAAATGAAAAAATGTAATTTAAAATCAAATATTAAAAATTCATAATTTCTGTATTGTTTAATTTCAAAATGATAATAAATACTACTTTAGTAAATTTTTATGAATAAAAATATATCACTTGATATACATGCATATATTACATAAAAAAGTTGTAAGATTTCATTTATACATTACAATATATACTTTGATATCAATTATAATTTGTTACAAAACAATTATATGAAATAATATAAAATGGTGTTTGCTGTTTTCAATACTTACTTCAATAATAATAATAAACATACTGATTCACAATTTAAAAAATGTTCAAGTTTTTATTTAAAAAAAAAACCTGTGTGAACTTGAGATACTTTCTGGGAAGAGATTTTCTGCTAATTAGATTTACAATTTCAATGTTTTTGTCAAAGAAACATTGAAATTGTAGGTCTTTGATACGAATACAAAACTTTAATACAAATATATAAAATTAAACTTCTACTTGACTTATACCAATAAGTAAGAAATCTCAATAAAAATATTTCTTAGTATAGTTTGGTTTACAAAATACAATCACTGTAGATAAATCATTTATCAAGGAAATTATAAGAAATGTTAATACAAAAATTGGTGAAACAGAAAAAAATAAATTGATAAGATATTATGAAACAAGTATAACTTGCTAGTGCAAACACAATCACAGTAAATTTTTGCAAGGTTAAATGTATTCTTTTCTTCTAACATTTCTGCTATCTTGCTTAAACATCTGACTAAGTTTTCAACAGCATTTAAAAAAGAAAACAGTTCATTTCTTGAAATATGCAATTCTACACAAAATTTATTTTTAAATGAAGGTTTAAGATAAAGCAAAATTTAACTAAGATGATTATTTTAAAATTATAAATTGAAACTTCACACATTTTTAAATTTTAAATCAATATCATTGCTAAATTTTATTTCAAATATGGTACAAATATTCAAAGAAATTAAGGCATTAAAAGAATTAAAAATATCCTCCCTCCATTTCAGGGTTTAATAACAGAAATTATGTAATTAAGCATTATGTATAATCAATGATTAAAAGCTATGCTTATAATTTTAACTATATTTTTTGTATTAACGCAAAATATACCTTTTTTTATCTTCTTCTGGATGATCAACATGCATTCCACTCTTATTGTTTGCATTACTTGTACTTGGAGATGACAATTGCTAATAAAAATTTTAAGCAAATATAGTATATTATACATTCAGTACAGTTTTAAATGTTTTCAAATGTCATGATACTTACAGAATTTTCTTGTTCTTGTTTATGTTTACGGAACCACAAATTTTTATAAGTATCTAACTTTTTGCCTTTGTATCGCATCTGAATAAATAAAAAAGAACAAAATGTCAATGAGGCATCTAAGAATAAATTTTGAAATCCCATTTTTCATTACAAAACACTAACATAAAATGAAATATTAATGTTTCTCCAAATTAAAGGATAAGAAATCTTATCATAAATTATTAGTACAAATCAATTCTCTCAAAATTTTGAACTTCTAAGAAATTATATTAAAAAATTAAAATACTATAAAACCACAAATTCATATGTTCTCATTTTTTACAGACTGCTTTTTTTAGGAAATTTTCAATTACAAGAATAATCTGAAAATCTATGCCTAAATTCCCAACCTGCTTTTATGAGACCATCTTGAACAAAATAAAGTCTTAATATAATACTATTGAATTAAAATAAGCATACGTATGGAACACCATAGCAATAAGAAATGTTTATTGTTGCCATTTTAATTTTATTATTTGCTAAAGAATTCATCATAGACATATCATGAACAATAGTAATAGAATCAATATTGAACACATGAGTTTCTTTTTAAAATAAGAATAGAATGATTTAATTTGAATTTGCAGATATTTTATAACTAATTAAATGAATGAGGATTATTTTTAAATATTTTTAATCTAAATGAAATGACTTCCAAATTTAAATAAAGAATTACTTTTAAGATTCTAAGAGTCAGCACATCTTAATTTAGAGCAACTGATTAAAACACTACTATATATAGACCCATTTAGAAAGATATTAAGCTAAAGCAGATAGATGTAATTTTTTAAAAATATATTGTATGCTCACAGATGTAATGTAAGAGTACTATCAAATGCTAAATTTCTCTTAAGGATTTTTTTTAAAAAACATAAAAATATCAGTATTAAGGGCATGTATGCTTTAAGAGTTATGATGGATTTCTTATAATACTTTTATTAAGTATTCAAAAAGAATTAAAATGAATATTAATCTATAACAATGTATTTCTTTTTTTAACAACAAGAGTTTTATCACATTAATTTGATTCTAATCACAAACTTATATAAACAAGAAGTTTAATTTCAATTACAAAATCCTTATTTTTTAATATACACAATTATTTTATACTTAATCAGAACTACTAGGATTAAAATCAGTAATTATCCACATTCTTCAATTAAGTGAATAGAATTCCTCATCTCCGATATAATCAATAAAATTACAAAACAACAGGATTATCCTAATAAGAGAGTAATAATCAAAATATCATTATATTTTATAAAAACTGGCAGAACACATTAAAATTCAAAGATATTTATTTATTTATTCAACCCCCTTGCTTGGCTTCTTGACCATTTGATGCCGAGCCTCCCAGTACCGATTGATGATGTCATCAGCCGGGTATTTAGAGAGTAATTCAAAGATATTTGAAGCAATATGATCAGACTATTTAACAAAGAATTTTGATTATATTACCATCAAAAAATTTTGTGCAGAATTTTCAGTAGTCATAATTGTAATAGATGAATAAATAATGTGTGTTTGATCCTTTTATGAAAAAATAGCAGAAAATTTATATTATGAATAGCACAAAATATTTGAACAAATTAAAATCTTAGACCAACCAAATTTCAATAATACTTAATCAAGGAACATGATCATAAGAAATAAATATAAAAGCTATTTCTGCAATGAATGCAAAATAATGTAAAAAGTTGTTAAAGAGAGAGAGATTGAATTAGAAATTTACAGTATTTATGCCCTTAATATTTTAATTAAAATGTATATTAATAAAATTTCATTGCCTCTAAAAAAGAAAACAAGTAAAGTGCACATTGTAATGATCCGAAAAAGAAATACAAAACTCCTTGTTCTAGTTTGAGTATATTTTTGAGAATGTAAGAAGTGCTTTATTAACATACAAGTTTTAACATATTTTTAAATTTATTCAGATTTAAAATATGTACAGTGCACATTTTTTTACAAGCATATCCTCTGGGTTTCAGTATATAAGAATTATATACATTTCCTTTATATTTAAAATAAAATTATTACTTAATTTAATACTTTGAAATAATATACAAATAATTTACGAGGACTGTTTTTTAAGTAAAGTCCATTTGTTTTTATAAAAATAACGACAATATTTTGTTTCAAAAACCCTTTATTTTCGGATTGCACATACTTTTGACTATTTTTCTACATAGTTACCGAGTTTATTGATGCACTTGTCATACCTTAGAAGTAAGTTTTGAAAACTCTCTTCAAAGAAGTCTGCTGCCTGGTTGGACAGCCAAGGATTCACAACCGCTTTCACTTTTTCGTTGTCACTGAAAAGCTTCTCGCCAAGACTGTATTTGAGGTACTGGAAAAAGCGGAAATCACTCGGAGCAAGGTCGGGGCTGTATGGTGCATGATCCAAAATCTCCCAATCAAAAGATTTGATTAACTCCCGAGTCATTCGAGAAGTGTGAGGCCTTGCGTTATCGTGGAGGGCAAAACACCTTTGGACAGTATGCCAGTACCCACCGAGAACACAATTTCTTAAAGTTGAGGTCTTCAGTCACAATTGTGTACACCATCAACCGAGAAATGTCGGTTCCAGAGTAGTTATCGTGAATCCCTTTCTCACAAATTTTTGTTTCAACTGCTTGCATCAAATCATCAATGGGCCAGACTGAGCACTCTTCGTCATTCACATTTCTTTGCCCATCTTTAACTTGGCTGTCACTCATTGCTTCTGTGCCATAAACTTCTGTTATCTGGCAATGAATGTCTGTAGCCGATATTCTTGCAGTCAAAAGACGGATAACAGACCGTATCTCACACTTGGTGGGCGATTCAATTATCACAGACATTTTAAAGATGCACAGCGGATCTTACACGACTGCTACAGAGCTAGAAATGGCATATGTGTGTTCGCAATGGATTTTGGTCTGTGATGCAGAGACTTGTTGCAGCGCACGTGCGAGCTAGGGAAATATACGCGTGGACAGACCTTACTTTAAAAATAGCTCTTGTATTAACTTCTTTCTTTTCACTTTGGTCAAAATCACAGAGTGAAATTTCCTTCTCTATTTCTCAAGATTGTGATATTTCTGGACTGCAGTGTTCAAAAGTAACGTGCTAAAAAGATTAAAACTATCTATCTCTTATGTCCAGAATCTTGTTTATTTCTCACCAGATGACAGTACCAGATTATTAGTAACATGATTAGAGATAGTTATTTTAATCTAGATGTTAGCACAATCAAACATATATATTAGCAATATGTTTCTTTTTAACCTTAGCTCAGTTATTTAGTTCCACTCTTCGTGAATACACATGGGTGGCATTCTGTGATAAAATTTATATATATTTTAGTATTGTACTCATTATGGAGTTAGTCAGGAAGTGAATCAGATTATACTTTAAGTGTAAATTGATCTGAGAGTGATTCTGAAGTAACTGATTGTTTTGAAAGTTCAGTTAGTGAATCTGAGAGCAGTTATGATGGATCTGCACTGTTACCTGTGATGTTGGCCTTTGCAACTCCTGCTTTGAAAATTATCTCACAAGAAAAAATTACTTATGTGTTTTTGCATTTTGCATGTGTGTGTAATGAAATCCTCCTTTAATGTTTAAAACACCTTTTTTTAAAATTGTTTCTTTTTGCTAGAAACCCAACATTCAGTCATAATAAACCTAAATGTTGGCTTTTCTTTAAAAAAAAAAAAAATTTTTTTTTGTGTTTCAGGCTAAAAATTTACTCAAAATTTAAAAATAAACACATATATTGCACATACACTTAGTTTTATGTAATTTTCTTGAATAAAAAAATTGGCATTTTTATGATTATTTTCTTCAAAATTAGGCAACCATTAAGGGTTTAATATTAAAAAAGAAAGTTTTCAACAAAGCACAGAAATGTTAATTCATCTATGGAAACACTTTATATGCTTGTGATTCAAGAAATGAAATTTTTTAAAAACAAGTTGGGTTAAAATATGACAAATATACTGACAAAAAATTAAATAAAATATGACATACTGAAGACCAGCCACATCCAGATTTTTTATCAGGATTCAAAAGTTTTTTGCAGTGAATTGCCCATGAACTAGGGGAAGA
>BMAV01012079.1:218629-231778 GCA_019973955.1 Trichonephila inaurata madagascariensis
TTCAAAATAACTTGATAAATATTTTTTTCCAAAAATTCTTTGAATGTATTCAATCTTCTTTTTGGATACTTCAAAATAATTTAAAAAGTTTTATATATATATATTGAAAAAAAGGAGAAAAAAAAAGCGAAATAATTTCTTAAGAGTAGCAGGAAATTTCTTTCCTAAGCATAAATTCTTTTTTAAACCTATATTGAAACTATGAATTTAAAAATAATTATTAAGTACCAGATACTTTTTAAATTAAATTTTCTTTACGGAATGAAATGAATTGGACAAATTTCTCGATTTAAAAGTGACAATTTTTAGCAGATTAAACTAACAATTTAAATTGATATACGTGGAAATAAAAAAAATTGAATTAATTTCTTATGTTTAAGAGTAATATAGTCACCCATCCGGTATAGTTGTTAGTGACGCTGACTGTTGGGCCGTAGAGCCTGGGTTTGAATCCCGGGAATCGCATGGATGTTTGTAAATGTATAGTGTCTTCACGGCATGGGAGTACTCTAAATAGCCGTTTAGCCGCAAGTCCTCTCATGAGGTTGGTGGGAGGGTCCTGACCTCCCCCAGGGTGTCCTCCCTTAAAATTGGAGTAGAAAAACGGGCTAAATCGTACTGCACCTGTATGGTGCTCAAAGCTACTCACTTAGTCCTTTACCACGATGAATTTCGTGTGCCTCGATCTGGCCTTTGCCGATCAGGAAGCTTTAGTTACAAGAGTAATATTTGTTGCCAAGAATTTAATAATTTTCTGACAGAAAAAAAAGTTTTGTCAAATAAAGAGTTTTACTAGACTACTGTGTTTACTAACATCACCTATGCAACATGAGGCCTATTGACGATGTACATGGTAAGGAACTAAGATCAAATAACGAGGACGACGTTTGTGCTGGTATCTTCTTTTTCAAAAGCACAACAGCCCCTTACAGGTTTTGGCTGCCTCAACCACGTGCTCTTTCAATCGTCCTCTATTTATAACGACTCTTCCAATTTTTAATTTTTAAAGTATTTAAGTCTTTCTCAATGTCATCCAACCATCTAGTTGATGGTCTTCCTTTAGCTTGGGCCCCTCAGGGGGCTCACCTTCTTTAGGTGGGTGCGGGTGTCACAATCCCGAGGTAACCTATAGGGATCTTTTCCTTTTTCCCAAGGGGTTTACTATCTTTGGTAAACTCGGGTGTCACGACCCCGGGGTACCCCAGTGATTCTTCTCTATTTTCGACCCTCCATCTTGTCATCCAATTTATTCTTTTCTTCTTTTCCCGTCCAGACCACAGACCTATGAATGTTTGGCGCAGTATAGCCAAAACTGGCTCTTGCGCCATAAAACACCAAACTCAACTCCTTTAGCTTGGGATCCCTCAATTTTTTTAATTGTCGTGATATCTGAATCCGATTATCTTCCGAGCATCTCTCTAAATATGACCAAACCCTTTTAATCTATTACTACGGATGACGTGTTACTTGTGGTTGCCGATAAAGCTTGTACAGTTCAAAGTTACATCTGGTTCTCCACCGCTCTCCTTCCTGCTCTGAGCCAAAGATAGCTATGAGAATTTTTCTCTGAAACATGTCCGGTGAGCGCTTTATATCTTTGTTTAAGGTCCATGTTTCACTTGCATAAAGCAAGAGAGGTAATATAAGTATTTTGTAAGTTCTTAATTTAGTTTTGCGGCTGATTAAACTAGATCTTAATTGTCTTCTCAGCCCTTAAAAGCATTTATTAGCCATTTTACTGGTATCCCTCTCCCAAAATTTCCATGCAATTACATAGTGAGCCATTGGTGCCTCAACATGATTTTATGTGCATCATTATCTCTACAGAACATATCTTTGGAATCAGACCTCAATGGAACAACACTGGCCATGACTACTCCCCTACTGTAGCATCTTTTCGTTGCTTAAAAAACTCTCTGCAATGGTATACTATTTTAAATGTTAAATTCATGTATACTTTAACTGAACTGAATTCAGTGGCGCAACAGCCCATGAGGGTTGATCTACTGTAACTATCTCGATTTACATGACCTTAGGCACTGGGGTGCATGTGCAGATGTTTCGGTCAAGTAGTCAGTCGGACGCGAAACCTCCCAGTTTATAGTTCCCAAGCAAGCTTGGTACTCATTAATCGACCCACTGAAGGGATGAAAGGCTGAGTCGACCTTGCCCAGCCCAGTACTTGAGCCACTGACGTGTGGCGTGATACATTACCACTCATATACTTTTACCATTATATATTATAATGTGTTTAAAATTCATATAGGTGGGCGATTTTAAAATACTGCTTGTATTGAGTATTTAAATAAGTTGAATAATTTAACTTGAAGGAATTTGAAATTTTACACAAAATTATTATAAAAATTTCTTATTTTAAAATTGTTTTTAAATTTGCAAGTCATGGATAAGTCATTTGTTTGAAAAATATTTTACAACTAAAAGTAAATGATATGTTTCTACATGTTTGTATTAACGATCTAGAGCTACATTTTCTTCGAATGAACAAAATTTCATTTCAAAGACATTTAAACAAAACATGAAATCCATTTTCTCGATACACGAACAATTACCTTTTGTTAAATCAGAATTCTGTCCAAATTTTTGCACAGTTTGGTAACTTTAATTTCCGTTTAATTTTCCTTTTTACAATGAAGTTATTGTCTTGATATAATAATAGTCTGACATTTCAAAGAATTTTCTAAAAGTAAAGGTACAAATAATTAGTTGCATGTTTCATCGGAACTAACACAAATGACTAACTATGCTTTAACAATGTCTTAGAAAGATTTCCTTTGACGTAAAATGACTTTCAGTACTTTAAAAATATTTATCAAATTTTAAAAGCATGAATCTTTTGATAAAGTTTTCTCAACTTTTATTAAGTCATAAACATTTACTTCATCAAACGACAATATCATTTTTGTAGTAGGAAATCAGATATTGCTAAGATTATAAAATGGAGGTATATTAATTACAATCTGTAAGAATTTTTTCGACCGTTTTAATACGAAATGCAATACATCTGTGTGTGATCCGTAATATAATACAAGTGCGTGTGAGAAAATGCGATTGCTTTGGTTATTAATAATTCATTAACGTTATTTAAATTTGGAATCCCAGCAATGAACGGATTAGTTGGAAATCAAAAATTTCTATTTTCACTTCTGGTAGAATTTTTGTATAGAATATTAGAAGATGCAAGTATATATATAGTCTTTAGTGTCTTAGTACAAAAAGTAATACAATATTAATATATTAATGCTTAAGGTTTCCGACTACATTCGGAACCGTGATTTTGCAAAAGTGTGTAAATGGATAATATTTATGATATTTAGCGTCACTTAGATTAGACAATGTATATAAAATTGGGTTAAGAATAGTATTACAATAAAAAATTATTTAAGTACAATATTTTGACAAAAAATGAACACAGAATGACACATTTTCAAAATATTCTCCTTTTGTGAAAAATGCTTCTATTATAATAATATTTTGCCTGTATTCAGCTCAGACCTCTGTACAGAGGCTCAACTAGAATTTTTGAAATGCATAACTTGGAAGTCGCTTTATCCATGTTTTACAAAAACAGAACGGAGAAATTTTAAGAAAATACGCCGATAATTATTTCAAATGGTTGTAACTCTGAAAATAATGTGAATTTTTCAAAAATCATAGTTGAGCCTCTGTACAGAGGTCTGAGCTACATACAGGTAAAATATTAATACAATAGAAGCATTTCTTACAAAAGGAAAACATTTGGAAAAAAGGTTATTCTAAGTTAATTTTTTGCCAAAATATTGTATTTAAATTATTTTTTTTGTTTGAATGTCCTTAAAACAATTTTATACATGTATTCTAATCTAAGTGACACTAAATATCATGAAAATTATACATTTATGCGCTTTTTTAAAATCATGGTTCCGAACGTAGTCGGATACCTTAAAGTATCCGACTACTTGTGACATTTTTTTTTTTTAAAAAAAATGGAAATATTAGGATTTTTTTTGTGGTTTTTAAATTTGTTTAGAACATTTTAAGAAAAATATGCTAAAATTAAGAAGAGAAAATAAAAATATTATTACTAAAAAGGAAAAAAATGGATTAAAATTTACAAAAAATAGTATAAACGGGGCCCATTCTGTACCAAAAGTTTATAAACAAAATTTCAAATATAATCTATTGCTATGTTATTTATTTTTGAAATGACCTTCAGAATAAGATATATTTTAATTTTTACAAAAACTAGAACCCTTTATCTTAGTTATTACATGAAATTACTTAAAAAGACAGTGATTATATTCGCATAAGAGACTGTAAATTTTGTAATAAACAGTTATTGATAAATCTGATTGTTAAAACACTTCTACTATTATACAAAACATAAACAAAAAATTTCAGCGAATTATTTTAAAAACTTGTTGAGCAATCACTGTTCCCCGTTTGAGAGTTTTAAAAAAAAGCACATTCGAGTAAAAAGCGTTTTAAAGTATATCTTGCTTGAAGTAATGGCATCTACTTTTACTAAAACACTTGTAGTTTTTGTTCTAGTGAATGGAAAATAAAAAACTTGGTATTTTTATAAAGCTAATAAGATGACCTATAAAATAAAACCATAAAAAAATTTTTTGTCAGTTTTTAGCAAAGTTTACAATTTTAGGGTAGTCGGATACCTAAAGTTTAAGATAAACGTATTTTCTAAAAGGAATTGTTAAAAGGAATGCACATATATTTTAATTTAATTACAAGGAAATATATAATAATCCTTACAAAAATGTTCTATGGGTTAATTAACATGAATTGCAAAGTGTAGCTCTCTCTCTCATTTATTCAAAACTGCAGAATTTTTTATTTCGAAAACAGCTTTAAGGTATCCTACTACGTTCGGAACCGTGATTTTAAAAAAGTGCATAAATGGACAATTTTCATGATATTTAGTGTCACATAGATTAGAATACATGTATAAATTTGTTTTTAGCACATTTTAACAAAAAAAATTATTTAAATACAATATTTCGGTAAAAAATTAGAATAACCTTTTTTCAAAATGCTCTCTGTTTATAAAAAATGCTTCTAAAATAATAATATTTTGTGTGTGTGCTTATATAAAGCAAAGACTTCTCCAGAGAGTCTGAACAATGATTTTTAAAAAATTCATATTATTTTCAGAGTTGCAACCAATTGAATTAATTATCGGCGTTTTTTTCTTAAAATTTCTCTCTCTGTTGTCGTAAAACATGGATAAACCCACTTCTAAATTGTATATTTCAAAAATTCTAGTTGAGCCTCTGTAGAGAGGTCTGAGCTACATATAGGCAAAATATTATTATGATAGAAGCATTTTCCAAAAAAGGAGAATATTTTGAAAATGGGTCATTCTGTGTTAATTTTTTGTCAAAATATTGTACTTAAATAGTTTTTTATTGTAATAATATTTTTAAAACAATTTTATATACATTTTCTAATCTAAGAGACACTAAATATCAAATCCATTTATACGCTTTTGCAAAATCACGTTTCCGAACGTAGTTGGATACCTTAAAAAGAAACCATAACAAATTAAACTTAGATTTTCTTCATAGGAAGCAAAAAGTTGATGAGAAAGTTTGTGAGAGAAAGCTAATTTATTATTAAATTTTATAAGCTAATGCGAGTATTTTAAATATATTTATTTATTTTATATGTTTCGGTATTTTTTTTGTGTGTGTGTGTTTTTGCGATAGCTTCAAATCTTTATTCCAAATCTTATTATTTAGTTGTTTTATTTTCAGAATTATTGCTAGTTTATTTTCATTTTGTACAGTTTGTGTAATAATACATGTCTCTTTTTTCTAAAGCAGAAAGCTTCATTAATTGCCTAGTTTGATAACAAGAAGCTATATGCTTAAAATTTTTCAAATTTTTTAGAAATTTTTTTTTTTTTTACCTAACTGCATTTTGTAACTGCATTCAACTTGTATTAAACGTTTTATTATTTTTCAGCTCTGATTGTTCATTTTACAATACGTTTGGTTGACTTCATCTTAAATCCCTCTCCCGGCCCCCCCCCCCAAAAAAAAATTCGTTGTTTAATTTCTTTATGTTTTGGAAGCATACAGTAATATTTTTTAATACACTTTAACTGAATTAGTTTAATTTGTAAATAAGAAAAGTTGAAGTTATCTCTATTCGAAAAATTTATAATTAAATTAGAAATCTTCGAATTTAAAGATTTCAACAGTTGCTTCGTTCTTTTTTTCCCTGATACATTTGATTTGGCAATGCAATAGGAAATTAAATTGAATTCTTAAGTTGATACTTTTTTATATCTAAAATAATGCAAACTTCTCACAGATTATTCATTACGAATTAAAACAAAATAAGATAAGTTATTTGAGTTTTTTTTTATCACCATTATTTTTTTGTGGTTACTGTTATATTTCGAAATATTATAACTATATCAATTACTTTTATAATTTTAAATATTTTTAACAAATTTTTAGAATTTAGAACTGTATTAAATAAAGTTATTGGCTTTTAGAAACTAAAATATTTCTCATTTGTCTAATATTTTCCAACATTGAGAATAACATTACTATCAGTAAACTTTATTCGTATATTTTTGAAATTAATACCATTTATAAAAAAACTAGGCCAAAATTGTGACATAAATTATTTCAAGTCAATTTAACATACTAAAAAGGAATTGAAGGAGAGTTACAGTTCTATGTGTACTTTTTTACTGCGATGAGAATAAAGACTTTTTCCAACTGACTGATTTTCAAGTGCGTTCATTTATTAAACTTTTCTTTCTCTGTAACGTTTTCCCAAAATAGTCCAGACTTTCATACAGGCTTTAAGGTATGGATTATTTTTCATTCTTATTTAGTTAAAAAAAATACAAAAAATTTTCTATTTTATTTCGTGTGCTTTTTAAAAATTTAAGACGGATAAATGAAGTCATTTTTAGCAACATTTTTCATTTCAATGATAAAGGGAAAAAAATGGCTTTTTCCTAAATAAACGAAACAATAAAAGAGTTCTGCGCAATGTATATGTGTAATATACAGCTAGTTTTTGAAATAACTGGTTAATAAATGTTTTGTTTATATTTAATTAATTTTTGTTAGCTTTTTCGTCTTATAATACTCAAGTTTAATTTTATATTGTTACGTAGATCCAGATTCGAGGATTTTGTGCAAAAAAATCACAAAGAAAATAAACAGTTCTTTAAGGTATCCGACTACGTTCGGAACGGTGATTTAAAAAAAAACGCATAAATGGATAATTTTCATTATATTTAGTATCACTTAGATTAGAATACATGTATAAAATTGTTTTAAGGACATTTTGGCAAAAAAATTTATTTAAATACAATATTTCGGCAAAAAAATTAACTCAGAATAATCTTTTTTCAAAATGTTCTTCTTTTGTGAAAAATGCTTCTATTACAATAATATTTTGTCTGTATATAGCTCAGACCTTTGTCCGGAGGCTCAACTAGAATTTTTGAAATATATAACTTAAAAGTGGGTTTATCCATGTTTTACGACAACAGAGGGGAGAAATTTTAAGGAAAAAATGCCGATAATTATATATTTCAAATGGCTGTAACTCTGAAAATAATGTGAATTTTTCAAAAATCATAGTTGAGCCTCTGTACAGAGGTCTGAGCTATATACAGGCAAAATATTATCATAATAGAAACATTTTTCACAAAAGGAGAACATTTTGAAAAAATATTATTCTAAGTAAATTTTTTGCCAAAATATTGTATTTAAATAAATTTTTGCCAATATGTCCTTAAAACAATTTTATACATGTATTCTAATCTAAGTGACACTAAATATCATGAAAATTATCCATTTACGCGCCTTTTTAAAATCACTATTCCGAACGCAGTCGGATACCTTAAGAGCAACGTGAATTTATTATCAAAAATCCAATCCTTTAAATACAGGATTCAGCAGCAATATTCTCAGAGTAAATCCCCGAAGGTCTTCACACCTTCATCAGTAATCAAACACAATCATAAGTGTTTAAAACACACGTAAGTAAAAGATTATTCACAAGCACAGCCAAGCTAATCGCTAGTCAAAACAATCCATACTATTCGCTGGATAAAATCAGACTGACTGGTTGCGGCTGGCACTCCTATTTATAGGTGCGGCAGAAACTTCCAGAAATATAACTGCTCGTGTCATCGAGCTTGACGTTATTGGAGAGATCCACTACTTTCTAGAAGAACCCAGAGGGTTCCGAACTCGCCAGCATGGTCGCCAATGAGGCCCAAAATGGTCGCCAACTTGGTCGCCAAAAATGATGCCAACTTGGCTCTACCGCAAAGATTTCGCCAAGTTCTCATTGAATTGCCATTATAACGTAAGGGGCAGCATTGCTTGTGAATAGTACAATTTTAACATGAAATAAATATAACATAGAGTAATATAAATGCATTAAACAACCAAATATACAAATTATTTAAACTATTTACAAAAAATGCGTAACAATATGTATAAGGAACTGTAGCTTTTATAACCAAATGATTTTTATGTATAGATTTCACATTTTATTGTTAAAAATATGCAGACTGTGAAATAATTATAATACATCTATGACATTATTGAACACACTCAATGACATAACCCCAGAGGTTCGCTATAGAATCACTGCTAGCAACCGATGCTTTTATGGACTTCAAAAATATTTGAAATCAAATTTCAACTGCAGAAAAACAAAAGTACTCATTTACAAATCATTGATAATACTCATTCTGGCATATGTCGCAGAAACATGGGCCATGACCGAGGGAGAGAGAGAGAGAGAGAGACGAGAAGACTCTTATTATTGTTGAAAGAGAAGAGTCCTTAAAAGTACACTCTGCTGTGTGGCCACCATAAATACAACACCAAGAAAGACAAGAGATAGCAAAACAAAACTTATTTTGTAGATAAACTTGTAGACCAAGTATCAAATGATTAAATTTATAGACTTCTGTGAAATGTTTTTCCTGCCAGAATCAGTAGCCAGAGTAGCTGCCATTGTTGGAGATCACCGCTGCCACACGCCTCGGCATTGATTCAGAGAGACTTTGGATGTGCTCTTGGGGTACAGCGGACCAAGCAGCTTCCACACGTTGCCAAAGTTGATCTGGTGTGGCAGCTGGGGGTGTAATCTGGGTCAAGCGTTAAGCAACCATGAACCACATGTTTTCTATCGGCGAAAGATCCGGAGAGCGAGCCGACCAGGGAAGCAATTCAATCTGGTGACTGACGAAGAACCTTTGGACAATGCGTGCCACGTGTGGTCGCGCATTATCCTGTTGAAATACAGCTGTGGCCAAGACCTGAAGGTAAGGAAGGACAACTGCTCCAATACCTCGGAGATGTAGCGCTGGCTGTTTTAAGTACCGGCAATTTGTACTAGAGGAGTGCGAGAGTGATATCCAATACCGCTCCGTAACATAATACCCGATGCAGAATCAGTGTGGCAGTGCATAATGCAGCTGTTCAGCATCCTCTCTCCACGGTGTCTCCAGACTCGAATCCGACCATCGCGGTGTTGCAGACAGATGCGTGACTCGTCAGTAAAGACAACTTCATTCCATTCTGCCGACCACACCCTTCTTTCATCGTACCATTGGTGGCGGAGGCGTCTGTGGTTCAGCGTCAAGGGTATACCAAGAAATGGACGTCTTGCGGACAGACCACTCTGCTGTAAATGGCGTCGAATGGTACGCGCAGACACTGAATGATGCGTTACAGACTCAATGTGTTGTGCTATGGTTCGTGATGTGAGTGATGCGTCCTCATGTGAAGTGGTGCACTGAGGTGGATACGATCGACCATGTCGGTCCGACGTACCCTCCTGCATCCAACGGTCACATATCCGCATTACAGTTGTTTGGTTTCGTCCAACACGCCAACATTTCTAATCATTTGCAAATCTCACCTCCGCTAATGCATGTTGTAAATTTCACGTTATTTGCATGCTTCCTTCAGGGTGTTGCATTTACGGTGGCCAGCAGTGTATTTTGAGGGATTTGAAATTTCATGGTATTTGGAGAAGAACCAATTTAGAAATTAATAAACTTTTTAAAGAACCAGATATTGTTAAATTCATTGCAATACAGAGGTTAAAATGGCAGGACACCTGATAAGACAAGACGACTATGGAATCACAAAAAAGGTCTTCGTGGCCCGATCATATGGCACTCGAAAAAGATGAAGACCAAGACTTCGGTAGATCGATTGCCTTGGAAAAAAAAATCTGAAAGCTATTAAAATCAGAAACTTGATAAGTTAGACTAAGAACATGATAGCCTTTAATGGAATTCTTAAGAAGACCAAGGGTTGTCGAAGCATTGAGGAAGGAAGGAGGAAGAGGAATATTATAATCCTAATAAGTCCTACTGTGCCCATCTCAGTTTTCTTTTCATCTCAGTCGTCTAAGGCATGCACGGCGTAGATGAGTATCGGTAGATCGGTGGTTCAAATAAACACCCCTGCAAAGGTCAACAGCTTGTCGCTGAACATCAGTACCATGACGAGTTAATGCTCTATAGGCAGAAGTATCAAATATTAGATGAGGAGCCAATTCATTTGGCCATTATGTTAACTTATTTGCAATTATATAATTATTATAGGTTATTATTATAGGCAATTATTAATTATTATAGGCTCATTAATTATTATAGGTAATATTTTTATAATATCGTTTAATTTGTGTTGTTTTATGTCTTATTGTTATATACAAAAATAATTAGATAAAAGTATGGCAACAGCTTTAAAGATACAGACTAATTAGTTTTAAATATAGAATTGGAATGTAACTGTTAAATTCGAGTAAATACTGTGCGTTTATTATTATTACATGTAGAGAAAGGATTTTATATAGCATGAAAAAGGTATTTCATTTGCTTTAAAAAATTAAATGAAAACTTTTCAAGTTAATAGCTTTTTTTAATTCTCTAAAATAATATCTTTCTCCCATGTTTTAACAGGTCTGTTTGATAACCCTTTAAAGCATAGTAGGGACTGTATCGATGTCCGCTATCCCGGCTATGCAGTTTGAATAATTAGCATAGGTTTGAAGACGAGTAACTTCATCATTAGTTCACACATGTGACATGATATGTGTAGTAATTGAACAGTAAATTCTCGCGCAGCTATATTATATGTATTTGAGAAGGTCGGCGCTTCGTAAATTTTACGTAATAAGAGAATTCGATGTTAAATAATTATCTAAGGAAACTGTTTGGAATTCCCATTAACTGTTTGAGGAAATATTATATATATATATTTTAGAGACTCTTCAACTAAAGTTCTCTTTTAGATCTAGAATTAATCTTGGTTGCTTAATACTTTATGCAGTTTTATGAATAATCAGAAATGCGGAAGTGTTTATTAAAATTCACAATCTAATAAGTTTACAGAAAGGTGAAAAGCTACTATTCTCTAAGAATATTGATAAAGCTTAAGTCTTAGTATCAATAAATTTTATGTATTTTTTCAATGAAAGTTCAAGAAAAGAATTGAAGTTACAGAATTTCTTACAGCTCTATTAATATTTTCGGGAAAAAAAACTATATAAAAAAACGGTCAGTGGAAGATATTGGACTTTTATTAATTATTTATGTACTCTTTGATCTTTAAGAGTCTTGGAACAAAGTTTATATTTGAAAATTTATAATGATGTTATTGTGGCTTATTGCACCACATTTAAAATGTCTTTTAAAAGGAATAATTTTATATCCATTTCAGAAGGTGAAAATATTTAAATTTTATTCCACTAGCTTTTTTGTTATTCTTTTTTTATCCCGCCTGTTCTACCGTTTCCAAATCAACTAACATAAAATCCATCATACATTTTTTTGCATTTCCAGATACTACAATGTGTACTTTAGAAATAAATTAACGGTTCTGTATCTCTTTTCCTCTCCATCATTACTTGATAATATTCTTGTATATTTTAGATACATGTTAATGTTTATATTTATTTTACACAATTTATTTAAATTAATTTTTTCCCAAATACCACTTTTTTGTATTGTGTCTATCCTCAATTCTTCAATTAATCCTCTTGGGTAAAATTAATCTTTAACTGTTATTTCAGTTGAAAAATTCGCTCAGTGAAGAAGTCGAGATTTTTGCAAATTAGAACTTCTATTTAAATGTTTGCATTAGAGTAGGCGATGATGGTTAAGAGTGGAAATTGAAGCGTGAATAAGATTATGAGCGGAGGTTGTATAATTAGTCAAGTTATCTAAAGATAATCCAAGTAAGGGAGTCAAGGGAGCTCAGATATTAAAATATATATAAGTGTGTTTATTTCTATGATTGATAGATTAATCCAACATGATTGCTTCCCGGGTTTAATGTTTAAGTTTATTCTCTCCCTTAAACTGTCTAGTGTGATTAAGTGAAAGTAATAATAAATTGTGTTTGAGTCACTATGGCTGATTTTTTTACTCAAACCCCGAAACACCAGCGTCCCCCGGGACGTTACAACAAGTTTTAGGAAAATGCAATTTAAGAAAATTTAATGCAAATTCAATGGTTACTGTTTTTACTTTTCTAAATATTTTCATTCATGTTTGCTTAAAATCTTTTGTAGTAAACTGTAAAATATTTTTCTAACTCCATCATTTTTAAATATTATTATATTTATAATTTTTAAATATATCTGAAAATAGTTAAATTTCCTTTCAATTTTGAAAGCTTGAATTAAAACGCGTAACTCAATATAATGCGTGAAAGAGAACAATTATATCAATTCTATAACTTTTTATTATTACTTAGATCAGTTTAGAACTTTTTAATTGTTTGTATGTTAAACAATAAGAAATTTTATTAAAAAATCTGGCTACTTTTTCGAAATTTTACTACAAAGATAAAATTCAGCTATATAAAAATAAGAGCACCCAAAAGCATTCATTCAGAAATATCGTTACATTGAAAAATAATGTTTTGTTAAAATATAAACCTACACTCTGTTCTGGATATTATTCGACAAAATTGAAAAAAAAAAGGTATGAAATGCGTAGAAAAAAGAAACTGAAAACAATACCAATTTTATAAAAATGAGCGCTTCTTAGATTTCCGTTCTATTTATAGATAAAACGTTGAAAATAAAGTAAATATGTTTTTCCTTGTTACTAATTCTTACAGTCTT